>APFE031752832.1:50769-85443 GCA_000404065.3 Pinus taeda | reverse complement strand
AGGAAGGATAGTGATCTCTCCTCACAAGTTAACAATGGAAGTCCTAATTCCAGCAGCATTTACCCTTTGGAATGTTCATCTTTCAACCTCCCCTCCTCTGGTCCAATGCCTGTATTTATAGTATTCTAGAGGAAGTTATTCAGTTCCAACATCAATGGGATACTCCCTCTTTTGGATGGGGTAACTCCTCTCTTGATGGGATAAGTTCCTCTATCATAGGGATACATGAACCATCTGGAGGTGCTCAATACACGTCAAACACTCTTCTAGAAGGCTCTAGAAGTGACCACAAGTAACTTTTTAAAGATGAAACTTGAGCCTTTTGACCTTTACAGGGGTACGCACCCAACCTTTAGCTTACAGAGCATATTACTACGCAGGTCTAATGTGTTTGGAGTGCGTACACGCAGGCAAGGTAGAGAGAACCTGCGTACCCAGAGATAAACATGTTTTTTAATGACTTTCTCTCTTTTTGAAGTTTGACATGGAGAGCAGAGTTATATGGCTTGCCAAGGAGGATAGTATGACTGTTGATGGAGCCATACTAACTGCAAATAGTCATGGTGACAAATTTTAGTGTAACAGTCCCGCGCCTCCTTTCAGCTGCCTAGAGTACTAAGACTGTGCCACTTCCATATAGTCACATCGCTGGATCATCGGTGTATGGCTTCAAGCGACTGCCCTTCACCTTTCCTAGGAAGGGTTCTCCATTTAACTTGACTAGCTATACCGTGCCTCCATCAATAATTTCCTTAATAATATATGGCCCTAACCAGTGCATCCTGAACTTTCTGGGAATTGATCAAACTTACTATCATCCTATAAAACCATATCGTTTACCTTGAATGTGTGAAGCTTGATGTGTCGATCATGCCATGCCTCTTCACACTGCTTTTAGACCTGCTGGTGAAATCCAGCCAAAAATCTCTCTTCTTTCAGCTCATCCAGCTACGTGAGCCTCTCTTCCAGGGCTCCGCTATCCGTAATACCTATGAGCGCTACTATGTGCAGACTAGGCACGATGTATTCCATAGGAATTATGGCTTCCACTCCATAGACAAGCCTAAAAGGTGTCTCTCCCGTCAGCTTCTTGCATGTTGTCCGATAAGCCCATAACACTGCAGGTATGCATAGGTCCCAATCACTTCACTGAGCATTGCATACCTTAGTCAATGTGTTTTCAAGCACTTTTTTGAACTCCTCCACTGTTATGTTGGTTTGTGGGTGATAAGGTGCTCTTTTGATGATACACCTGAAATTCCTCCATTAGTGCGCTGATCGTCTCGTTCAGGAAGTGTGTGCCACGATCTCTCATCAAGATCTTCGGACATCCAAACCACGTCAGTACATGTTCAAATATAAACTTTGTGGTAGTCGCGCCCATGAAATCCTTCACTAGCTGTGCTTCTGCCCAACAAGTCAAATACTTCGTCACATTGATAATATACCTCGCGCCTATTTTTCCTTGAGGTTTAATGGGTCCTACAAAATCTATTGCCCATTTTTCGAAAGGTTGCAACGTCATTTGTGGATTCAAAGGCATTTCATCCCTCCACAATGGCCTACCTGTTCTTTGACATACATCACATTCCTTACAATATGCTTTTGAATCCTGATGAAGGGTTGGCCACCACAACCCTGCGCATAGAATCTTCTGCGCGGTTGCTCTCCCTGCATAGCGTCCTCCCACATCACCCCCATGAGCGTCCTTGAGGATGTTGCTTCGTTCAAACTCAGGTACATACCTTCGTAATACTTCATCATTTCCCATATTGTATAGATGCCCAACAATAACAGAGAATTTTTCTGCGTGCACCACTAATTCCTTCTTTTGCTAGACAGAGTATCCTTCCGGCGCAGTTCCAGTTGTTAGAAAATGTACTATATCCTTGAAATGTCCATCCGCGATGTGCACAGTAAAGAGTTGCGCGTCAGGTAATCCTTCCTCCAAAATAATAGGTTCCTCCCCTGTCTCGATGTGCGAAAAGTGATCTGGTCCCACGTTCAATCATCCAGGCTTTACAACAACTTTGAAATCATATTCTTCAAACAATAAAATCCATCTGCAGATGCACCCCCCAACACAGGCTTATTGACCAGGTACTTTAGCGCGGAGTATAGGTGCACCTACTCAGGTGGGCTTTTCTCCATAGGACAGTATCCATGTGCGTGGATCATTCTACCCCTCATACTTGTCTGTCAATCACATTTTAGGCTTCCCAAATCATGCTCCCATCATTCTCCTACATTCGTGCCAATTGCCAAAGCTTCCTTTGTGCGTACTCCACCATCTTGTGGGCATAGCGCGCAGTACCCAATCCAAGGCCTGGAAGCATTGCTTTCTGACACCTCCCTTTCAAATGCGTCCAAGAAGGTATCTACCTCATTTAGACCATCATAATTAGGCATATTCCTTTCATCTATCGACACGCAGCGCAACGACCGGGGCATCATGTTGTAATTCAACGTAGTTACCTCGTGTAACCAATTCTGCCATCATTCTACTTCTTCATCAGAATCCGAAGTGCAGGAACTCTCACGCTCCCATGTAATCCATCCATCCGCAATGGGATTCACCTAGTCTTGGTCTCGCGCTATTGTCTTATAGATGTAGTACAGATCATCATCACTCTCATAGTCACAGACTGGTTCCTTATAGCACGATCCTTCAGCAGGATCTAGGGGTATTATTACGCGCAGTGATTTCTTCTCAAAGATCATATTCCACTTCTTAATATTAATTTCCCCATTCATATCAGTGGCCCAGTCAATTCCCAGGAGCGCAGGGTAGGGATTGTTGTCATCAACCATCTCTATTACTTCAAAATATGCCAGCGTGCTTGCTCCCTCAATGCCCATGGTTACTCCCTACAATCACCCCATGGGTATGATTTTCTGCTGATTCACCATTCTCAGCTGAATTGGAGACCATATGCAATGCAGGTCTCTCCATTCTCTCCCATGTTTGTTTTGGTAAAACATTCACATCTGATCTCAAATCCAGAATGACTTGATCCATCTCGTGTTCTCTAATTTGCGCGGTCAGTCTCATTTCACGCCCCATCCTTGATTTATGCTTTCTGATCTTTCGAACTACACAAGGTTCTCCTGACATAGTCCCAACACATCTTTTGATGAGTTCCTGTAACCCTTTCACAACCTTACTATCGCACAGTAACTTCATACATGTTTCCAGGACAATTGTGAGCATAGAGGGGTCCATCTCTAGCTCAAGCTTATCTTTTCTTCCTGAAGTGGAGGCCTTAGTGAATCTCTTATTAGCTTCCATGAAGGTTTCCTGAGTGCGTTCTAAATCAAACTTAGCTTCCTTCGTTGGGGCTTTGCGAACCTAGGTACTATCTTCCAGTTGTTTCTCCTTGTCATCTCCTATTGCGATTCCACTTCGGAGTACTATATTTACATTCGGATCTTCCTCGCGTGGCTCAGACCTCATCATCTGTAGGTTGTGAGTCAGGGGAGGTGGTAGAAATCCTTTGTCATGGATCCTAGCTATCAACGTAGGACAATCTTCTGTCTCATGATCAAACAACGTGCAATACTTGCACGACGGGCGCATTGGATTGGTGCAATCACGGGCATAGTGTCCTAGTTGCCCGCAATTGTAACAAATCAACTGTCTATGACCTCTACTAGGTCCTCCTCTACCTCAGCCTCATCTGTGCCCTTGAAATCCTGTCTGCACCTGTAGGTTTTAACCCGGTACAGAAATTACCTGCATACGAATTCTAAAACACAGAAAATAAACAATGTGAAAGCATAACACATAAAACACATATACACAGAGATTTTCCCCTGGATCCCAAAATCGAGACTACTAGCTTGATTTTTCATTATGCTCCTTTCAATTTTACAATACATATTTATACATGTCGAATCATCCAATACCATGGACCAAAAACCATCGCGTCCAAAACCATGTACGAAAATCATGCACAAAACCATAGGAAGGTCTGCCCAACCTAATATAGGGTCCAAAACCAAAATTTTATGGGGCGCTGCCCCAGACCCCATAGAGGGGGGCTACCTGCACCCCTCAAACCCCCTGTGACCCCCCGCTATGCAATCGGCGCAATATAACACAACCCAACAGCGACATCCCTACATTCAGCTCAAGGGGCCGCGTTTCGGCCTGAACTCTGTAGGCGGGAGTTCTATCCATCATTAATTCATAACTCCTGCAAGTACGCTCATCATGTCCCACCGATCTACAAAAATTACATAACAATTGTTGCAGAGTTTGCGTATACTTCTGTAACAAGTGGCAGTTATCCGTGGCATGTTTTCTAGCTACTTGATAGAGAGCACACCACAAAGCGGGCACCGTGCTAGGTCCTGCTTGAGCTTCTAGCCTTAAAGGCATCAGTCCTCCTCCTACAAGCTAATTTGTAAAGACCGGGTAGTGGTCCTTATCATGACCATGACTCTTGCATTTCACACACCATACTTCTTCGTGTACCTCTAGTCGAATCGTCCTATCCTGCTTCAAGGTTTACATCTCAAGGCACATATTCTTCAGCTGCGCGTGGATCTACTGAACTCCTAGATTAGGATCTTGCATGGGGTCTCATGTAGTCTCATGGAAATCTCCAAGGCCTTTGCCAGAGTTTTTATCTTCTATTGCGATAGAGAACTCCTTAAATGTAGTATTAGTGAAGCCACAAACCATTCGCGATGTTGTCCATTTGTCAAATTCATGTTGGCTTCATGGATCATACATTTTCAGCCTCTGATCTAGTTCCCAAGGTGTCTCGCTTGGTAGCATCATGATTTATTTGAATCCAATAATCAACTGCACTTCAAATTTAGGCCTGCAAAATTCCCTATTCAGTGTTGCTTCAATGTCCGCTACTCTCACATTCAGGTTATTGTTGGAGTACTTAATATAACAAGTCAATGCGCGATCTTGCAGGGTGCTAACCAGTGTTGCTTTCTTTATATGGTCATCTGTAACAACTTGCACTTCCCATACAGCCCTCACAACGAACTAGAATTGGTTCGGGTCCTCATTTCCCAAACCTTTGAACAAAGGAAACTTCACTGTGTTCGCCATACTGAATCGTGGTGGAGGTGGAGGTGGTACGGGTAAAGTTGGAGGTGATGCAAGTGAAGCCGGTGGTGGTATGGGCGAAGGTGGTATTCGCGGAAATCCTTTTCTTATCAACTGAATAACACTTCATGGAGAGACCTTTGCGATCCCTTCTTCGTCCCCTCGCAGAGGTGAAATCAAGGGGCTATGCTATGGACCCTTATTTCCTTCATTTCTATAATTTCTTCTGCTTTGCGTAGACCCGAACATCAAGGTAACTTCATAACCCACTTTTCATAGAACAACATTTTAATCCAAGTATTCAAATATTTTACATACTTACCTTGTGGTCCTTTAAAAAATCGTCGCTCTCCCTCTCTATAGTTGACTGAGGTGTCAATCATGAACACAGTAACAAATCCTCCTATAATGTGATCGAGCCAATGATCGATGGCACACACGATCTTATCCTCCGATGCTTCCAAACTTCGCACTAGCTCTGGGGTCCACACAATAGGAGCGTCAACTTCCACCTTCCTTTGCTATCTGCTAGCTTCACGATCCACTTGTATATCTAAGTAGGGAAGGACGTGAAAAATATTTCATGGATCTCCATGTATAGGTAACTGTCTAGCCACTACTCTTTTGACAGTCACGGGTTTCTGTTCTCCTGTACCGCGAACCTGTGAATCCTTTTGTCCAACCAGCCAACGATTTCTTTCTTAGTTGGATTCCAATGGTACGACATTACACATATCTTATACAGATTCTGGTCTTGGAAACGGAACCATTTGTTGGCTTGAGGGGGCCTAACCCGAGTTCAGCGTTAGTTAGCCAAACAAATCCCTACACTACGGGCCCTTTCGGCATCAACCCGTGGAGCGCGGATTGAAGTATCACCTGAAGCAGTATGGGGGGATGCTGGAACCAAGTTTCGCACCCTTGAGATGGTTGTGATGTTGGTTTATTCCAATTATACCTACCTTTGTGCAAGTTGCTTATCCCTTTTCTCTACCCTTCAGTACCTTCGTGAAATGTTGCAATCGGCTTTCACGCAGTCCTAACCAGGGGTTGAAGTCCTTTCACATTGCTAGGGCAATGAACTGCGCTATTTCCCAAACTAGGCTAAGTATCTTACTTATCTTATTAACAGATCTTAGTTAGCTTCGCGTAAATAGGTGTTTTTACTTGCGTTCACTTAACCGATACAATTATACACATTCGTGCATTATATAGGCATTAGAAGTGAAATTCATACCCAATATAACAAATTCATAAACAAGAAATAAAGACGCATAAATGATAGAATACTTCTCTTTATTGATACTTCCAAATGACTACAGACTCGACTCGCCCTGTGCACTTAGTTGCAGGGGTCCACACACTCAACTGCGGGCTACTAGGCCTTTGCGCACTTAGCTACAGAGCCTCTACCTACGCTACGACCCAAAACTTAGGCTTACACTTTAGAGCTATCTCTCATACATCATCGATCTTTTTCCATCCATCATGCCTCTAAATACTTAAATCTTAGCTCCATTTATACAATCCCATGGTTCGCGGACCATGGTTAGATCTTCTACAGCTGACATTACATTATCAAAATAAGGGCGGACAACCTTATGACTCTTTAACATCTGTGCGCTCTACGCCCACAAAATGCGGAGTCTTTACTTTTGTATTACAAAATTGGACCAAAATATGGGCTCTAAACCCCAAAACTTCCCTTGGGGGATCCCGCTCCCAACAATAGTGTTATTATTCTTGTCTCATTAGTCACTATAACTCTCTATTAAATCAACATAAGGAGACAAGTCACATAAATTAATTGAAAACTTATTTTATCTAGATTTGTTTCTTTTCAAAATTGAGAACAAAGAATGGTTCCCATGAATTTTTTCTACAAACCTTATTGCATCCTTATCAATGTTGGTAGCTATGTTCTCCATTGGAATATGAATTTCATTATTTTTTATTAAAAGTTGAAGTTGAAAACATAAGAACATGAATTTTCCCTTGTCATGGTGGTCCATTATCTTGGTTAAGCATTATAAAACAATGAGATTAGTGAACCAATTTTTTTTTTTATACTTAGAATTGGTTGTGCATTACAATGCCTTACTAATGTATGGAAAGCGGAAATAATTATTAATAGAGTTGGTAAAAATGTTGAAACAACAATAAATAATAAAAAGGAAAGAGAAAATGGAAAAGCAATAGAGAAGTTTTGATTAAAGATCCAAGAAATTAGAATTGCAATTGAAAAGTTATGTAGAGTTTGAAATAATAATTATTCAGCCAATGATGAATATATTAAAATTAAATGATTATGCATAGTTTGCAGTAATAATTATTAGTTTGCAAAGTTATGTGGAATTTTAAAAGTGATCCCTTTTCATTTTATAATTATTTAGTCAAGGAATAACATATTAAAATTGCTTATACAGTTCAAAATATTAAATAATTGTAACAATAACAGTCTAATTTCAAAATCACTACCTAATTAAACACGAAATTGATATATAATATCATTGAATATAATACCAACACTCTAAAAAAAAAAATCTAAAAAAACCCCAGAGAAACTCACTTGGCGATCTCCATGAAAATGAATTATTATGTATCATGAGATTCCAAGTTCAAACCCCCCAAGTTTACCCATAGCCACATGCTAGGGGCGACGTGGTTAACCTAGGGGCTATAGTGTTAGGTGTCGAAATAAACCTCAAGTCACGTGAGTAGGAGACCGGTGCAATCGTCGATTCCTCTAACTAAAGAAACCTAGCATATACTCTTCATCATTATCATCATTTTGTTAGTGAAAAATAGTGTTTTCTAGTGAGAAAGCGCTAACTTAGGTAAAACACAAATGAAAATTCTGCACTTCTACTCTTCACTTAATTCCATCAAGTATAGGTTTATGAATTAAACTGGGACCCCAATGTGTGGTTTCCACTACCACTTCATATTATCAAGCCCAATTTGATATGCTTAGAATAAGAAATGCAAAACTTTACTCTCAAATCCCAATCCCACTTTCCTTATTGACCTAATAGTGAAAATCTCATGTTTTTCCAAAATTATTAATTACATACATCCAATACTTGAAAATGAAAGTAGAAAAATCAAAGATATAATATGGAAATACAATTATGAAATATTTAAGATCATATTTAAATGTGGAAAGCTATTTATTATCTATTGAAAGAAATTTTATACATTGATTTTTAAACAACCACCTCTTCCTCTTTTTTTGGGCTAAATAATGTGTTTTATTAAATAGAAAGATAGATTATTTAATTTCCAATTATACAAGTTTCAAATTGAACAAACACCTCTACAAAAATTTATAGGCCCCATAAGACTAATTATTTTTCATTTCTAGGGTCTTGTCAATAAATCAAAAAATCTTGAAGTCATTTTGGATTTATGATATTTTAATGCATAATTGAGTAGAGACACATCAATGTTAAATGGACATGCATACTAAAAATTTAGTTGGGTTCAAGTTTCCATGGCAACAAAATTCAATTGTGCAAAATCTTCTACAAGAGGAAAATTCATCTTTGCTTGTGAAAGCTTGGGAAGAGCTACCATTTTCATTCTATTTTTTCATTTCTAGTTGTTATATTTATGGGGTAATAGTTGGGTTGCATTTCTTGTTGGAGATAGTGTTGTCATTGGTGAAAACCACTCTCATGTCATTGATGTCAAAAAAGGACAGATGTCTTGGATGTCAAAGGAAGGAAATTGTTGGGCATGGTGTTTTCATGTCATTAATTTCAAAGGAGGTATGATGCTTTGGAAGATCTTTGAGCATTTGTTGACACATCATTGATGTCAAAGGAAGTAAGATGTATTGGAGGTCAAAGGAGGTACAATGTCTTGATGTCAACGGAGGTATGTTGGTTTGAATATTATTGAGTATTTGTTGAAGTTAAAAAGATGAAATGAGTTTGTAGATGGTTTTTTTTGGATAGAACTCTCCAAGATCTTTCCAACGATATACTACTCTTGGAAAACTCCTCGAAAATGAGAAAACAGACTAGTTTCAAAGTAACATTGGTGAAAAGAGGTTAAAACACCAAATTTGTTAAAGCTTGTGCATCTTCTAGGAAAATTTGTGAACTCATGCATAATCAATGGTTGTTGGTGCTTGAACATGGTGCTATTTAATGACGTTAAGCATCATGCAACTCCAAGTGGATTCGATGGTTATGAGTGGTCATGTGGTTGATACATGGCAGATGGAACACAAACTTGCATGATGGTTAATGGAGGTCGCACCCCTATGCCCTCCGACCTATGCCATGTAGAACTAATGGAAACATGACATGTATCAGGTGCTAGGTGGACCTTTAATTGGATGCCAAGTGTACCCTCCAATGCAGGCAAGTGATGGCATGACCCTCCAACATAAGTGCATAGGTGGAAACATAATATTGTTGACAAGTGGCAACACAAGACTAGTGCACAAGGACACATGGATGAAGACGTGGAAGTACACATGAATGATGGCATGGAAGTATGGTAGGGTGTCATGTGGCATGTCCAGTTAGCACCTTTGGATGGAAAATCGAGCTAAATATTATTTACGCATGGAACCACTTAGAGAGCACCACATGGCATGATGATGTCACGCTAACGTCAACATTCGATTTACCATCGACCCAAGAACCAGGTCACATGGCACAATCATGTGGAGGAATAGGGAAAGCCCAAGAGGCTACCCTAGTCACTGCCTAAGAACTAAAACAAGTCATATGGAAGTTTCATGTCGTCCCTAAACTTGATTCACATTGGCCCCAAACCAAAGTCAACTTCGGTCCTAACTTTGGCTTGGTGGCATCCACACATATTTAAATGTGTTGATGTGGTGCAATGCATGAAAATGATTTGGTTTGAAAAATAACATATGGTGTGACTCTGTGGTTAAGCAATAAGTTTTTGGCTCAGTTGTGAGGTCGAGTCTTAGCTATTCATTGGCATATGGTGTGACTCTATAGTTTAAACACATGATTTTTCAACTTTGTCATGAGGTCAAGCCTTGGCTTGTCATTGGTGTATGGTGTGACTATGTGCTTAAAGAATTAAGTTTGTTTGCACTATTGCAAGTTTGGAACTTGGCATGTCACATTGGTTTAAGTGCATAGTGTTTTTGGTTCTGTCATGAGGTTGAGTCTTGTCGTTGGCATGGCTCACTATCTAACACATGACATGTAGTGGTTTAAGTGCATACTGTAATCATGCCAATTGTGAGGTTCATTCTTGACTTATCATTGGCATGGTTCAATGTATGGTGCATTGGTTTAAGTGCATATGGCTTTCAAATCAGTGGTGAGGTCGAGTCTTGGATCATCATTGGCATATGAGATAAAACGTGTGGCATAGTGAGCAAGTACGAAGGTTTTTGTATCTGTCATGAGGTAGAGTCTTGGCTTATCATTAGTATGGTTTACCATCTGGGACACAATGTATAGTTTGGCATAGTGGTTAAGCGCAAAGGTTTTCGGTTTTGTCGTGAGGTCGAGTCTTGGCTTATCATTGGCATTCGGTCTTGGTTTCGACCTATGTCTTGACTCGTATCAAAACAATATTATGGCACTGGGCGTAAATGAAGGACACAACAATGGATTTGGAATTGTGTTTGGTTGTGTTGCAAGCGGTCATGATTTTGAATCTTGTCAGGTTAGCCAAAATTGTTTATTTAATTGGAAGTGCATTATATCAATCCTTTTGTCAAATCGATGGGATGCATTACATCGAATGCACACCAGAAAAGTGCATTCTATAGATCTTGGATTGGAAAGGTGAATTTTGTTGATCTGTTAATTTTTATAATGTTTTGTGTGTAACTTTGAGGCCCAAATTGATTTTGAAAAAGGGGAAATAGCATTTTTTTTGTAATCTAAAAGGGGGACATGAAAAATCATGAAGATAATTTTTTGAGGGAAAGAAGCTATTTTTTTATTATCAAAATGTGTTGGGGCTTATGAATAGGTACAAGAAAATGAAAATACACTACTATTGAATATTGAGTAACAGGTTGAATTGATATAATCATATTTGTCTTAAGCTTATGGAACTAGTTTGAAAGATTGTGAAATTGGTCCATTATGTTTTAATGAAGGAGGTGGGTGCCTCTATCAAAGGTTGGTGCCTCAATCAGGTTGGATCCTATAACAAGTTGGTTCTTGCATATTTCAGAGGTTGGATTTCACAACAAGTTGGTGCTTGAATATTTCAGAGGTTGGTGCCTCAATCAAGTTGGAGCCTACAACAAGTTTGTGCTTGAATATATTTGGGGGTCAATGCCTCCAACAGGTTGGTGCTTGCAAATTGATTTTTAGGGTTTGTTCCTGTAAACTAATTTTGGGGATCAGTGCATCCAATAGGTTGGTGTCTACAAATTGATGTAATTAAATATTGAAGAAGATGAAATATTTTTGGCTTTCTCCCACAAGGGTTTCAACGTACATCAAGTGTTCTCATGTGTTGATGTGATTATTACCTTTATTGATAGAATGTTATGTTTTTCAGTTATGACCGATTGTGAAATTGTTTAAATTGGTTAAATTAGTTATTACATTGATTCACCCCCCCCCCCTAGTGTAATCATTATTCTAACAATTGGGATCAAAGAAAGTTCCTTAAGGAACAATTAATCATTAGAAGGTTGATCACATGGAACATGGACAATCTCAAATCTTTAGGCAAGCTTCCCTAGTTTGATGGAACAACCTATTCTTTTTGGAAAATAAGAATGGAAACCACTCTGCTCCTTGCACTAATGATATGTCCCTTCGCCCATATATCAAGATAATATGTTTAAAGGTGGGCAATCCAACCCAAAAGGTATGTTTTAATTGTGTAATTAGGTTATTATGCTTGTTTTTCCTTGGGCATCTTAGTCATGGATTATTGGGTGACTTGGAAGAAGGAATGGATTTAACCATAGTTTTGTTCCCTCAGCTTAAAGGGGGGTTAATCCTAAACCCTAGTACCATGGGATCTCCCCTATTGGCCCATGGATTTAGGAAGGGAACTACTTGGGAAACCCTGATTTTGGTAGTGTGGTCCCATCTTCCCAATCCATATTTTTCACTCCCCTCCACACATTACAAGCCCTATTTCATCATTTTCCTTTTCTAGGTCCTCATGACCACCGGGTCCATAAGGCATTGGCACACCCCCTCCCCTTGTCCACATGTCTAGGGCAAGCCCACAAATATTTCCTTGGATGTTGTTGTAGCTAAAAGAATTGTTAAACACACATGGACAGCAAGAGAGATATGAAAGATAAAACATGCAATACATTTTTTATTAACAAGAGATTTACATTTATAGTACATTATGCGACCGTTGGGATTCACATCCCAAGGTCTCTTGGACTCCTTTTGTCCATTTGACTTCCACACTAACCCATTTAGGATTAGGTGTCCAACATTCCCCCCCTTAATCCGAAGGGTTATGTATGAATCCAAGAAGAGAGTTGTAATACAAAATGTGCAAAAATGCCTGGCAGCACTAGGCTGAATGTGCTCTCTGAAATGTTGGTATAAAGGGCGGTGGTTTAAGGATGGCCACCAACACTGGAACACTTAGTGCAGTTCCCGGAACTCTTCCAAAATTGGCAAGAAGCTGAAGTCTTCTGCTAGAGGAAGTGATCCTCTTATTTTGAAGAGGGAAACCTTCAATCAATAAAGGGAGGTCTCACCCCGCATAAGAGGTAAAACTTCAACCTGAAAAGGGAAGTCTCAACCTGTGATGGTTTAAGGATGACCAACAACTCTGGAATGCTTAATGCAATTCCTGGAACTCTTCCAAAACTGGCAAGAAGTTGAAGTCTTCTGCTAGAGGAAGTGTCCCAGATTGCCCTCTGAAGGCATGTTCACGGGCATCTTTGTCTCTGGCTACAACTCTGAAACTGGTGTGGCAGGTTGTGGCTTAGGCTCGCTTGATGTGGCTTTGAAGCTTGTAGATGACCATGATTTCCCCCCCTATCAGATACAAGGTGAGAAGATGGAGAAAACTCAACTGCAAGACTGTTCAATATTCTGGAACAAGTTCGACATGTGTTTGGGAATATTCTCTCTTTTGGTTGTTGATGCCTTGCCAAAGAAAGCGATCCATTCCTAGATGAATTCTTTGTTCTTTATTGCAGACATTTGTTTCTGAAGCACTCTTGTTTGAAGGAATGACTATTTATGACAGTGCTTACATGGATGAAGATCAAAACAGTGATCTTTCAGATGGCCAACTCGGTCACAGTGTTGGCATTTCACAATCTGTTGTTGTTGTTGTTGTTGTGGAAGAGAGCCAGAGTCTAGAACAGCTGAAGCTGAACTATCATAAGGAGCAGGTGAACTGTCATAAATGAATCCAACACTCTGAAACTGAATGGGCTTGGCATAGTCTGGAATATGAAAGAACAAGTCCTTGTCATATCCAAGACCAGTTCTATGCTTGTTGTGGACAAGCTGTTCCCAAGGTCTGATGATGGGCTTGCGAAGTGCAGACTGAACTTCTGCATCTGCATGTAACCTTGCTGCTTTGTTTGGTACTAAATCTGAATGAACTGTAACATTATTAACATGCTGCTGATGGGTGGTTGTCTCAATGTTCTGAACAATAACAGGTTCAGAATGGTGTCTATTTTTATGTAGCTCTTCTTGCTGTAGCTGTGATTCAAGCTGCAAAAAAACAATCTTTTCCTGTGCATTTTGTAGACATGTCTGAATTTCTGAGAGAAAATCCTTGCTGATTTTGACTGTATTATTCATAGTAGAGAGTATTAGATTGTCCAGTAAATCTAATATTGCACTAATTGGAGCCATTTTTAATCCTCAAAAAATAGTGAAACAATGAGGAAAAGTGACGCAGGGCTAGGCCTGCAATACCCACGATCATTAATATCTAAAACATAAAAGAATGCATCCCAGCATTTACCGAATCAAAAACTTCAATCACTAGCCAATTCACACTTTCCCATTTCAACCTGCGGAAGCTTTCCAATATATGTTCAAAATCATTCAATATTATCAATCTCGATCCACTCACCTTCAGGCAAAAACAATACTCAAATGCTTCCATAATATTCACATGAGATTATACACATCATCCCAAACTTTCACCATACTTCCATGATTAACTCACATACATTCATCATAACTTATTCCTATTTCATAGGGCTTTTATAAAACCCAAATCACAAATCTTAAAACATAACTTTATACAAAAGTTCATTTCCAATCCATGAGTATAGACTTTCATACTCATCATTCAATTCATAGAACCAAATCATGCACCTTTTACTTTAACGCACTCAATTCAGTACTTGGAAAGTATGAAAACCCAAACTTTGATGTGCGCCCTTTCCCTTTTGAAATCACTTCATATCCAGTGTATGCATGAAATAGTGCCAAAAGAAAAGTTTCTTCAACAGGTTGTATTTACCTGGCTGAAAGAAAAGTGCATCTCATCTGATATGGAAGATGCTTTTAGAGATGAGAATAAACAAGTAATAGGCTCTCCAGAAGGATTTCTATCTTCAAAGGCTGCTACACCCAATAACTAGAGTTATCTTCATTCGCAGGGCGTTCCACTTAAAACTGGAAATTTTTACCTTCATAAAGATAAAATTTCCTACACAAGTCGTAGAGTTGAGACCCACGATCAAATTCAGAGAATAAATTTCCGTGGTGGTATGAAATTGTAGTACAGCTCGAATCCGAAAAACACTATATCAAGTGCAGAGGATCCTAAATTGAATCTTGAGGGACGAGGGTGATGAAAAACAAAGAACGCGACCATTAATAGTCCCGATATGAACCAAGAACACAAGTGATGACAAGCCCAGAAAAGTGAATGTGGCCATTAACAGTCCCGAGATGAACCAGGAACACAAGTGATGACAAGCCCGGAAAAGTGAATGCGGCCATTAACAGTCCCGAGATGAACCAGGAACACAAGTGATGACAAGCCCGAAAAAGTGAATGCGGCCATTAACAGTCCCAAAATCAGTAAAGGAACACACTGTCTGATGCCTTCTGGCTCAAATTAAAGTGCATCGAAAAATGGATTCCCTTCGTCCTACGTTTCTTAAAAGCTGACCACTAGTCTCAAATTCAAAGAGCCTAATTCACAATACTTTATAAATTTGGAGCAAAAGCTATTGTCAATCAACAACTGCCAAATTATGAATCTTTCCTAGAAAATAACGTCAACTGGGCTTTTCTCTCTGATGCAACACAGAGGAGATTCGATGTCTCCTTCGTAGACTTTTCACACAGGTTTCATAATCACATTTCAAGCTAGAAACACAGAGAAATCCAGTTACTCAAAACTCATATATAAACATCGCATCTCAAAATGGGTTAGTGTGCGCAGATGGGTTCCGGTAAAACTGCAACGTTATGTTTCCCTGAGACGTTACTGTGCATAAGATAGAACTGAGCATAATGATAGGATGTTCTGATGATAGTACTTAAAAGAAATGTTTGGTAACTGGCGGGAGGCTTTATGATGACTACATAGAGAAGAATATGGAGTGTTGCTACCAGGTGAGGGATAGCAAAACACATTCCCTATGGAGCTGTGGCAATAATTAGTGTCAAAAAATTGCCAGAGCTCAGGTGCGCAGGAGCATTAAGTTTCCTTGGGAAGATAAAATGCCCAAGCCAGAATAGGAAAAACTAGCGTTACATATGCAGAGTGCGCTCAATAAAATGGAATGGCTAAAGGAGTCTATAATCACCATTACGCATAGAACTGAACAAGTAAATGTAGAAAACTAAATGTTGAGCTTGATTAGTCCATAAAACTCATGGAAGGCCACACATCATAAAACTCATTAAAACATAGAAACGTTGGTTTACACAGGCCACGAAAACAAAGTGGCTTACACAATATTGAGAAGTTTATGAACGTACCAGCTCCGATACCATGTTAAACACACATGGACAGCAAGAGAGATATGAAAGATAAAACATGCAATACATTTTTTATTAACAAGAGATTTACATTTATAGTACATTATGTGACCGTTGGGATTCACATCCCAAGGTCTCTTGGACTCCTTTTGTCCATTTGACTTCCACACTAACCCATTTAGGATTAGGTGTCCAACAAGAATGTTAAAGGCATATCATGGACACAAGAAAGAAACAAAAGAAAAAGAATATTATAAAATGCAAAATATGGTTGGGAAATTTAATATAGCAAGTGGGAAAAATACAAGCATGGCCTTTACTTCTTATTATGGCCATCACCCTAGTTCCTAGGGCCCCATGAATGCCCCTACATCACTAAGGAATCCATGCACGTCCCAACCCCTAGAGGGAAATGAACTACCCACTTGAAGGGGGTAATCATTGCTTACATCATGCACAACATGCTCTTATTTCCAGGTGCCTTGAATAGTATTACAATGAAAAATAAAGAAAAGGCTTAAAGGAAAATAAAGAGGGGTGGAAGAACAAAGCCTGGGGTAACTTATTTATCCACAATTTCTCCCTCCTACATACGTACACCCAAATATGTGTAAATCCCTTATCATTTCCATCCTTGAACCCATGGTATTTGGCCTAGAGACCCCAGTGTCCCCATCCATTCATTATCATTTACATGACACATGTCTATTGAGGGATGTACCAGGGACCCATCTTTCCCCTTAGGAGTTGAGAACACCTAATAAGGTTGTTTATTATCCACTCCTACCTAGGGAGGTCACACTATTACAAGCTTGAAGTCCCAAAACTGGAAAGGAAGCCCATAATAAAGTACTTATGTGCTCTTGATAAACAAGCTTGGTTCACTTAGATGCACTAATAAAGTATTGTACCTAATGGTGCGGAAGTGTATTGGACCTTATATATAAATAGCATTTGGTTTCATCATGGGTTAGGAAACTTAACTGGGGCCCAACTTCCCAGCCTAGGGAACCTTCACAGGTTCCCTAGCCCTCCAAGCCCAAGTCCAAACCACAGTCGTAGTGTGTCCAAAATAAATCCTTCGCTACCTATCGCACTCCAAAACCTTTCCTCCAAGTTCTTTGTCCCAAACCTCCCATAAGAATGCCCACAACCCCACATAAAATCATCCTCCTCTCCCCAATCTATTCATAAAAAATGATCCCCCGCTTCCCAAGTTCTCTCTCATACAGTTATCCACCCCCCCACCCCCCGTTCATATTTAAAGGATCCTCTTAACAAACAATTACTTCTTATGATCTTATATTAGGTGAATCTTTTCTTGCATTTATTATTCATCATAAAGTAATTGCATAGATAATCTCAACAGTAAAAACAAAAATTCCATTAAGATCATAAAGAAACAACTAGTATGATGTGCAGGCATTTATGACACATTTTAGCATCAAACTAGTGGTTGGCTTGTGACCCAATATTTATTTGTTGTCAAACTTGTTTTAGGGGCCATTAGCTAAAATTAGTTGAGTGATACCTCATATAAATAGAGGTCACCTCATTGTTGAATCTTATCATCAATTGTGGAGTATTTTGGCCTCCCTAGAGGATTTTAGCCTAGCTATTGTGACTTGTATTATTTTGGAGATGTGATCTATTGTGGATAAATTTTCTCTTGGAGACTAGCTCTTGTTGTGGAGACACCACTTTAGGATAATAAAGGACTTGTTCATGCATAACTTGTGACTATTCTTTTACTGTTGATTATATTTTGTAAGGTTATTTCACATAATGGTTGTTGTTAGGGTTTCTATGCTCTTGTTAATTTGAATATGTTTCTATGGAATCTTGGAAAAGTATTGCATGATTTAACTAGATAATGTATGACATCCCTTAAATATATTCAACAAAGTTCTCTTCATGATTGTATCCCCTCATAAAGTGGTAGCTAGGGTTTTGAAAGCTAGTGGTTCTCCTTCCTTTAGTCCATACTAGGGTTTGATATTTCCATTAGTGGGTTTCCCCTAGACTCCATCACCCAAGGAACAAGCACTGGCATCTAGATAGGTGATCATACATCATTTAAATACATCTCCAAACTTATCTTTGTCTTTCCCCTACATGTTCGGTCCTTCAAAGCAAGTCGTTAGGCTAAGTGATAGGGTCAAAATCAACTAGGAGGAGTGTGTTGGCTTGTGGTGAGGTTATACACATGGATTGTGCCTCATTGCATTGAAATATAGAATTTTCCATGGTTAATTTTTCCTCCTTTGGGTTGATGTCATAAACCCTAGGAAATTTTCCCCTATAAATCTATAAACTAACACTAGGATCCAACTTATGGTGTTTCAAAGGCTTATTTCTCTAATCGTTGAGCATATCAATCTTCCAAAAGCCTTTTCTTGGTCTTATTCACCTTGGTAAGCATTTATCATTTCCTATTTATTAAACCCTATGTCATAAGTACCCTTGATAGGCCTCTTGAAGTGCACAATTGTCCTTGTCTTTGTTGGATTGAGCCTTGTCTTGAGTTTGAGTGCCCTTCTTGAAGATATCCATTTGTCAACCCTAAACCATATACCTAGATAAACCTATTACGTGACCAACATTTGGAAGCCTCCCTTGTGGTGAAATTACACTAAAGAGAAAGAGATGGTCTGTTGTTGTGGTAGTGGGCCTCCATGTAAAGTGTTGTCCCTTGGTCTAGTTCTTTCCTTGTGAGGCCTCTCACCAAGGCCTGCTAGATTTTGAGGCAACAATCCCAAATATGTGAATTTGTTTACACAACATAAATTATAAAATCATCATAAGTTAGAGATATATATTTTCTATAATTGTAAGTGCATGAGAAACATCAAGGCTTACAAGGAAGATTGATTGTTTAGACTATTGTTGTTTCTAAACAAATTAGTTTAAGGAAGAAAAATTGCCTTGTGTAAATAAATACAAGTATTTGCAATATGGAAAGAAATTTACTCTTATTTTCTAGTCCTTGGAAGCAAAGTCCATATGTCCCTAAGACTAATGAAACAACAAGTAGCATATGCCTAGCGAGGAAAGTTTCCGGGTGAAATGTACTGGCTATTAGATTAAAAATTCCATACTAGAATAGTGCCATCTAGTGGAATCGAAAATAAAAAAAAATTAGCATGGCTATAAAATTTAACTTGATTGATAGAGAAAAACCCATGACAGATTATTACAGAAGGAAAGGCAGGGCAGGAGACTTACTTTTCTTCCATCCAAATGTTAATTTTCCATGAAATTCTACAACTACATAGTGAATAACTAGAAATAAGGAAACTACAAACTGAAACCAAACTTCCTTTCACAATGATATAGAATTTCTTAGCTGATAAGCATCAAAATATAAACATGGAGATAAAATACACAGCCACACAAATTTATACATGTGATTTCATTATAAACCCAACTAGGAAAACCCATTCTTTGTCGTAGTATTTTATTGATTGGCTTGAGTAATATAATCTCTTACAAGGTAATCTGAGAACAAACTTGGTCTCTTTTGTACTAGCTTAAAACACATCGTAGAACACATGATCCCATCTCTTCCTTCCTTCCTCTACCTGGCCCTATTTCCTTGTGCACATGCCTCCTATTTCCTAGTGCAAATGGCCTCCTATTTCCTAGGATGCAGCTCCTATTTCTTAGCACAGAATTGATACTATTTCCTAGTGCAATTCTGCCACGGGAAAGTCTCCTCAATACACACTCCATAATAAAATATCTCTCACAAAAACTTGTGCACACCACAATGAATAAATTTTGTGCCTTAGTCCTTCTTTTATATATTTAATCCATGCTAATTTTGGGTCTCATCCAAATTTATAACTCGAGTCTCTAACTGGTAAGTTAACTGACTCGAATTGGTTCTCTCTCTCCAATCATCACTAGATTCATAAATCGTCCTTACTTCACTCAATGACTGAAGCTCCAAATCGATCTATCTGAGCTCAAACTTCCATCCAATCCTTTATTTAACTGAATAAGGGACCACACAATTGATCCTCCAACACTACACATGAACTCGTGACATTACTCCCACAAACTAGAAACATCTCACCATATCCATGAACTTAGTCCATGGTCAAGGAAGGACAACTCGTGGTATTTCTGGCTAAGGCATGAGCCAGAGAATGCCTTGAACTTGCTACAATTTTCAACACTCCCTCTTAGTGAGGAAGGGATTTTGTATGACTCCCAACTTGTCTTTGAAATAGACGAAACTGCTTCTTACCATTGCCTTGGTCGAGATATATGTTGTTTGCTCCTCTATTAGAATGTATGGTGGCTTCATTATCCCTTTCTGCACACGATCTCTGAGATTATGATAATTGATCTCAATATGCTTGGAGCAATCATGAAACATTGGCTTCTCAGAGAGCTTAAGGCTACTTGGTCTGAAGGGTTTGGCTCTCTCACCCATCCTCTTTTCTCTCGAATGTTGTAAGTGTTTATATTTTAAGCATACATAACAATGGTAAAATCATAAGTATCCAACCCTAAAATTATCCCTATGGCACCTAAAGGATAATACACTAAGGCCTAATCATTTCTATCTTGTATTGATGATTATTTAATGAATGTCCAAGGCTTGATACACTTTTTTCAGAGGTCTGATATAATTTGCAGAAGTCTGGTATATGCATGGTAGTGGTAAGGAAAAGACATAAAGGGCCTAACACTCCATAAAATTTTCATATCTTAGCTTGAAAGCATCATTGCATATGTTTGGGATACATTATAAGCATTTTTTCGAACTGATATCATCATTAAAAGGAGGTCTGATCAGATTTAAAATAAGTGTAAACACTTAATTCTAACAAGCCTAAGAAGTCTAAAAATTCATCTCATAATAGTTAAGGGCTTTGTCTTTTGAATGGTTAATACATTTAAGTGATTTTGGAACCAATATTGTGTTAATTTTTGGTTGGTCTCTCTTGTGAAGGTCTCGCCATTTAAGTGGAATAAATATTTTCATTGGTGTCTTTGAAGATAATTAATGTACTAACACTCTCTTTCTCTCATTATTGTTGAAATATGCAACTAGGTTCGGTCTTCATAATGGCATACATAATTGTCATTTTATTTATTTAATGAAAAGAGAAAAATAAATTTATTATTTATGTTCTTAAGGCATGGGTTTCATGCTCAAGGGAAATTTCTTTTTAGGTCAAGCACCCATTGCGTGCTTCTAGGTTTGTCATAAAGTCAGTTGAGTCATTTTCATGTATTGAAGACCCATTTGGCATGTTACATATTGTAAAGAAAAAATTATTGAGTCAAAATACCCTCCAAGACCTCACCACGACACAAAGATTAATTCAGCCTACATGAAGGGACAAGTTGGCCTCAACATAGCAATTTTTACCCCTCACAAACCTAGAAATAAGAAGGAATTCGACCTCATTTGGACACTCACTCAATCAAGTTTGATATCCTCAAGATAGAAGTTGGAAAAAGGATGAGATTATGGGCTAGAGGAAATTATGAAGTTGCATTGAAGTTGTGAAGTTGCAAGGTCAAAGTTATAAACTTGCAAGGTCCAAGTTGTGAAGTTGCATCGAAGTTGTGAAGCTACATTGAAGTTGTGAAGTTACAAGGTCGAAGTTGTGAAGTTGCAAGGTTGAAGTTGTGAATTGGCCTCTAGATTGAAGTTGTGAAGCTACTAAATTGAAGTTGTTCAAGCTGCATCCAAGTCAAATTTGTTGAAGTTGCTAGGTCGAAGTTGTAGAAATTTTTGTTGGGGTTGAAGTTGCTAGAGAAGTTGTTGGAAGGTCAAAGTTTGTTACTGGAAGCTACGGAAGGAAATATCATCAAGAAGGAAGGATGACTTGGTATTGGAGGGCATTCATCAAGGGTCATAGGTCTTGGAATTCATCAATTTAAGTTCTATAAGAAGAAAAGGATTCTAGTGGGTTTTCCTCTCAGTTGGAGAGGTTTTGACCCTGGTTGATCGCCTCTATCTTGTGTCTTATTGTCTCATTTTTCTTTATGATTTGGAAGTTTTTTTATGATAGAGAACACTAATAAAAATAAAGGAAATAATAAGTTAATCAAGTAGAGTAAAAATACATCATAAGCAGTTATCAAAGTAAGAGAAATCACCTACACTTGTTTTCCCTTATATTTATCAACATGGCATAAGGTGACTACATAAAGGAAGGGCAACATGAAGAAGGATTCACAAGGGCTGAAGTATAAACATATCATCTTGGAAACATAAAAAGCATCAATCATCAAGAAGGACTAACCCTCTCATCATATTGAAAGGGAATAACTAAGAGCATCAAAGAAGACCTCAAAACGCTATCTTATCTAAAGAAGGGTTCCACACTTGAAGCATTCTTGGGAATCTCACAAATTGTACAATCATTATCACGAGGAAGGAAGAGAAAAGTACTTTTTGTTACGCTTCATTTTTTCACCATGAAAAATGATCATAAAATTGGATCTCTCGCCATCCATCCAAGTCTGATGAAGCACTCCCTTAAAATTCAACAACTTATATACCTTGAATAAAGTGTAAATTTTGGGAAACATGGTCCATAAACCCACTTTTAGTCTCTTGCGCAGTTTCCTAAGTCAGTTTTTGTGCATATGCAGTTATTGACATTGATCCCTGCACAGATGATTGCTCTGTCTTCCACTAAAAAGTGTGCACATCACTCAATAAAAAGTAAAAATCAAAAGTGAGATCTAGAAGCATTATTGGGCAAATCATTCCCAACAAAAAGCGTTGAACTCATGTTTATTTGAGCCTAACCTCATTTTTTATGGAGCTAATCCCCATTCTTCAAGGAGCCCTAATCCCTCTTTTATTGGATCTCATCCTTGGACTAAGGATCTCAAACTACTTCCTTTTGGCCTATTAATCAAGCCATAGGTGGGGGAGTTGAGGGAGGCCCTTAAGGGTAAGCTTATGCTGGAGAAATTAGGTTGGAGAACTCATAATTCTTAGAGAGGATTGAGATCAATGGGAGGAGCTTCACAACATCAAGGCACAGGTTTTGTAGCTCTTTTACATTTCTAAAATTAATACAAACAAGTGTTTCTTCACATTGTATTGTTTAATGGATTAATTAATGAATTTCATGGATGGTTTCTATTATTTATATTTGTCCATTGGAATGATGTTTGTTACTAGTCTCCTTGATCACTAGTTTGAATTATTGAATCATTTATGTTGGATATGCCTTTGATCCTTTGTTGTTTCCATGTGTGGAGGTTTAGATTCAAGCATAGAGGCGCTGCACTGAAGTAAAAAGGGGAATCTTCATCAAGCATGTCGTAATAAGGTATGGATTTTCTTTTCTCACGTTGTTAGCTTATGATACAAGAAAATATAGATTCGAGGAAGGAATTAGCTTGATTTTTTGCTTGCTTGTTACTAGGTTTTGTTATAAACACAGGGAGATTGCTTTTATTCGCACTTGTGATTAGTCCTCATAACAAATTGGCGACTATAAGGGGAAACATCGCGTTCTCTTCCACATCCTTGTTTTTTATTCTCGAACCTTTTTTATAGCTCTATCTGAATCTTGACAAGTTAATGATCTTTTAGATTTTGTGATTTGTTTGGATAATTTCTTTTTCTTTTTCTTTAAGTTTCTCGACCTACATGGTTTATGTTCAGAAAAAGAGAGTATATATGCACAGATTACCTTTAGCATCACTGCATATACGCACTGTACTATATTGTCTTCCTGTGCATACTCTGAGAATTTTTGAAAAAATAGCTTTTCCTGTCATTAAAGTCTGGTTTTTTGTTTTTCAAGGTTTCATTACACTTTTCTATGCCTCCAGTCAGTCTTTGTGTGTTTGATCAGGTGTTTTGAAGGAGTTTTCTTGAGATTATTTTGTTTTCATGGATTGAAAGGTAGGGTTTCTCAAGAATTAGTGTTTTGATGAGATGTGCTTCTTGTGTTGCGTTAAAAGCATAATTCATTTTTATTATAGTACTGAATTCTAATCAGAATTACGCTTTCAACGTTGATTTCATAACAATGATTCAAGCATTTTCATTTTAAGTATTTCAATGGGTGTTTTGAATTTGATTTCCTTTATTCATTGGTCATTCTAGATAGAATTCATTGAAATAAAGAGATTACAAATTTCATATTTGATGAATTAGAGTTTTGAGTCAAGTCATAATACCATCAGTTTCACGTCCACTTACTGTTTGAGTAAATAACAACTTAATAACACAACGTTAATAAAATTCATCTAGAATTTTTATTATTTTTAGGGATCTTTCCACCTACAATATATTAGGTTGTAGGGCTTTGGAACAGGGATGTGATTAAACTTTCCAAAGTTGTAGAAAAACATTAGAAGCTTGCGATAGGGAGATAAATCTAGTTATTACAATTTTGCTCTGGGAAGCTCCCCTTACAAAGAAGTCAAGCACGAGATCATATCGGACTTGGTGAAGTGATCATACCAACTTCATTGGCTATGGTATAGTGATATACACATATTACAAATGGTGTCGAAAGGTACTTGGGGTCACTTGAAAGTAAACCTCCAATGAACGATGTTGAGGATCTTTCAAGGGGATTCAGATTTTCTACTCTACCCTTACGTGTACATCTGATATGTGATTGTTCCCCTAGGTTGAATTGTTGTGTTTTGTAACCTTAGAGAACATAATCTTATGGATATTACCCGAGGTGACGACAGAGGGAAGGTCCTGTTGTATCTGAAACAGAGATTGACTAGATTCACTTGGACTTTTTGGAGGCTAGTCTTCACTCAAGATGGTGTAAGTGAAGTTACTTGCACCAGATTGTTTCTTTAAGTAGGCTGTCAATGTAACTAGTTCCATCCACTCTATCATTATTCACTTTTCACTTTGATCTTTATGATGTTGGATTTCATTACCAACTAGTGATTTCGTCATGAAAATCCTGTTTGCATGTTTTGACTCTTTAGATTTACTAGCATATGTTATATGTTTGTTTTTAATTTTTTTACAAGATCTTAGGTGTGGATATTGAATAATATTTAATTTTAATAATAAAAACTTATTTGGATTGAATCTAATGGCTACAAATTTGGAAGTTACTGGCCAAGGAATCCCCATTAACGAGAATCCTAGTCCTTTTCCCAATCTTGCAAATGTCGATCCTCCTTATATAGCCACATTGTCACTTCCCAGATTCACGATAGGTTTACCTGTATGGTTGTTCTCAACTTATTTAATTCCAAATACTCCAATTGTACCAGCTCAACCAAGTTCACTATCTCAACATCACCAACCTACTGTTGAAGCTTTACCTTCTTCACCCAACATGTCATCTTCTCTTTCTTCTTCTTCGCTTGGTAAAAGCCTTGATGTTCGTAACCAGGTGACTAAGAAGAAGAAGAAGAAAGGGAAGCAGAAGAAGAAGCAAGATAAGAAAGATGTCAACCAACCAATCATGGCTGTAGGTAATGGTAATCTTGAGGAAACTTCCAGAATGCATCATAAGCCCAAAGGGTGACCACTTCCTTATCAATTGTCCTGATATTCCTAAGGTTTTGGAAGTATGGTCAAATAATTCTCATTAACTTACTCTTGATACATCAACGAATGATTCTCAAATTCCAGTGAAAAATGTTAAAGTTGGGTTTCCTTGTAAGTTATGCAAAGGGACTCATCATAGTCACATTTTCCCTCAAATGGATGAAGCCTCAAAATTGTTGGAAAAACTTACTATTTCATAGAAACAACTTCCAACTAATTACCGCAAAATTTCTCCCCACCTACCATCAGTTGATGAAGTGATTGATCTAAATCCAAGTACAGTCAATCCCACTCTTCCATTAGAGAGTGAAACATGTATCACTCGAGTTCATGGACCATTTTTTGATCAAATGGTCAAATCGATTCCATCTTTGGTCGATCCCACTCTCACTTTAGAGATTCAACTTCATACCGCTCAGGTTCTTCATGTTACCTCAGGCTCTTCTACACATGGGGGCATTTCATCTGTTTTTTTTGAACCGCATCCAAGTAATGAGGTTGTTTCTTTTGATTGGAGTAGACTAACAAAACCTATTATTCCTTCTTCCACCCCTTTCCAAAGCATTGTGAAGGCTTATGGTAAGAATGTGCAGCGCACAAATGTAGATAAAGGTGCTTCTGTCAGTATTTTATTCTCGACAACTTATCAAGATTTGGGTTCCCCTTGGCTTGTGCATGTTACACATAATTTGTTAACTTTTAATAGAACCGTTAGTGAACCTTTAGGGATCCTTCCTAAGCTACCTATTACCTTGGAAGGTAAAATTGTTCGTATTGATCTTATAGTAGTCCAAGGTCCCTTAGATTTTAATTTTCTCCTTACGTGAGACTATTTCTATGCCATGAAAGTTGTCATATCGAAACTCTTTCACGTGATGTCCTTCCCTCAAAACGGAAACATTATGACGCTTGATCAACTTTCATGCATTGATCTTGCTTTGACTACTAGTCATTCGACACCCCTAAATGTTCCTTATATGGAAGTGGTATCTACCCAGCCACAGATTAATTATGTGGTAACCTGTCCCATGTTTTTAGTTACCAATGCAAGTGAGCCTACCATTTTCTGCTCAGCTTATTTTTACTTATATCTAGTAACTAACGTGGTCGAAAATTGATGGGGGCATTTGAATACGGTCTTCTTATCCTTATTGATCCCCTTGACATGTGTCTAGAGAAATTTTCTTCCATCTGATGAAGAACTTTTGGAAGCCATGATCAAGGGGTGTCCCTTGGCATGTGTTTCTTCCATTTGGAAGCCATGAAACATACCCTGTGAGGATGCTTCTTTTATTGTTCTAACCTCGTTAAACAATGAAATGGATTACTATGAGGATAGTTCTTCAACCTCATTAAAAAATGAAACAAGTCCCCATGAGAATAATTATTTTCATGTGTGAAGCTCGTTAAAAAATGAAACAAATCCTCCCCTATTTGAGTTAAGTCTTTAACTAGATATTGTAAATGTTAAGTCGAGTCTTTCATTTGATCTTGTAAACAAGCCTTCATTACATCCACCTATTAGTAACCTGTAGTCTACTTAGGTGAATGAAATGAAATTTGGGGGGAATGTTTCATTGCAGTCATCATGTTTGGGACGTGAAAACTTTCAAGCACAATTTTCTCTATTTCAAGCTTGTGTAAACATGAAATCACTTTCAAGCATAATTTTCTTTGTTTCAAGCTTGTGTAAAAATGAAACCACATTCAAGCACAATTTTGCTTTGTTTCAAGCTTGTGTAAAAATGAAACCTATCTCGAGTCCATTTCGGTTATTATCTTCAAGACTCGTTAAACTCATGAAAATCACGAGCTTCTTTTGCTACCTTTTCATGCTCGTAAAACCTACATGAAAATGTCGAGTTATTTCCATATTTTTATTCTCGTTAATTAAATTGAAAGTCAGTGATATGAGTACAATTTTATCACTTTTTCAAACTCCTTAAAACTTACGAAAAAGGGAAACAAGGAGTACTTTATTGTTTGAACGCGTAAAAGTAAATGAACAGTCATCTATTTAGTATAAATTTAACCCTTTCACTGATTGAACTAGATTAACTATGAAAAAGGAATACCTTAGTCAACCATGCTAAGAAGTTCTCTTGAGTATCAGTTTCTACCTTTTCAGGCTCAAGGGATGACCTATGAAAAGGGACATCTGGAGTTTTCATTTTCACCTCTTTTTCAAAATCTCTAAACATGAAAAAAACATCGAGTTACTCCTATGTTGGACTCGTAAAATATAGAAATAGTGCATGACTCGTGTATTGACAAGACTGAACCACTCCTTCCTAAGGGTTTGTTAAAAATACTAAGAGGGATTCATCTGACGGATGAACTTAAAGGACAAGAATATGTTATCCTCCTCAAGCTTGACAAAATAAAGAGGTAATTGCCAGTAATGGTGGGGAAAATTGAGAAGAAAAGTTTGTTTCTTGTATTTCAGATAATACATCGCTCTTTAGCATGACACTTTGTCGCATATTTGTTCGGGTTGGTGAAACCATTTGTCTCACAATTAATCGAAACTCAATGAAATTATTTAGTTGGTTTTGGGTATTATCGTTGAGTCAAATGCTGCCAAGTCATGTTGTCGTATCGCCAATATGTTCAAGAGAAGTATAAACCTCAATTCAAATTACCTTGCAATTTGTGGCCTTCAATCGTGTCACCCATACCTGAGTTAGTCCTTGCAAACTATTCCTCAAAACTTGAAATTGAGTTTCGTGTCGTAGACCCTCTTGTGACAAGTCGCTTCCTATCGACTTCAATTCATTATCTAGGAAGTTGATCTAGAAAACCTTTTAAGTACCTTGGAGCTTGCATGCCTTAATGGTAGGTTTCTTTCCTTCGACGACAGGTTCTCATTATTAGCTTTTGATCGAATGATTCTATGAGTGTTTGACTTCAGATCATATTTTCACACTCTATAGATTGTACTGAGAGTACCTTGAGGACCATTGTCATTAATGGTGGTGTCTCTCACACTTGTTAACAATTCACATCATTGACCTGTAAGCAAGTGGTTACTTCAATGTTTGACTTCAAGACATCTACTCGTATGGTTAGATTTGTACTATGGATCGAGAGATGGAGATCAAGACCCTGGATCTAATTTCATCTATCTAGGCTACAAGGAGTTTTGTATTCATGATTATACAAAGAGTTTTATGTTTGATGGTTGCGTCCATCCTATATATACTTTGACATGATGTATTTCCCTATTGATTCATCGAGTTATCTTTACTCTGAGTATGGGAACTACTACCTCAATGATGATTATTATATAGCATTTTAATCCTTGATTGATTGTTGCAGGTTTCCAACCATGATCTCTGGTCCAATCCTTTATATGATAAAGTACTTCAATCCTCAAACTTTTCTAACTTTACACTTTATGGGGAAATCTGTTACACTTCATTTTGTCACCATGAAAAATGATCATCAAATTGGATCTCTCACCATCCATCCAAGTGTCATGAAGCAGCCATGTTGTAGTAGTTACAACACCCTCCAAAATTTTGGGCTGCATCCAAATTTCAGAGCCTTCCTTGGTTTTTCCACTGATGGTTGCAAACACTCGAGCTCATTCCATGAGCTCTTGTAGAGTCTTGCACACCCTTTGCTTGTCTAATCAGTGGTCATCCTTTGACATGTTGATTGCTTTGTCATTCTTGCGGTCTTGTTCTCAAAATTTTGAAGGTTGATCTTTGTGTGCATGAGTTGTCTTCGCTCTATGAACATCGGTCGTACTCACACCCAAAGATGTAAGCATTGTTGCGCAAATGTCGTCATGGTCGTTCAAAGGTCTATCTCAAGTGTTGGACTTGCCACTCTTAACCTTAAGATAGTCTCACTGAGAAAATTCTTGTATTGTTGGTTGGTGGTGTTCTGTCGTCAAGTCATGCTAAGTGTCAGATCACAATGTCACATCTACACAAGCTTAGTTTCTCTCTCACTTAGCCAGTTTTCCTGAAAATATGTTGATTAGACAAACTCCTTCAACCAGACCCCAATAGAGGTGTACAGTGCAGTCTCAACTCTCAGTGACCCTGCTTTGTTTCCCAGAATTATGCAGTGCTTGAGGTTGTCCTCCGGGGCAGCTGCACTGCACAATCCTGGAGGTGAGCAGGTTGTCTATCCCCTCGAATTGTGCAGAAGTTGTCTCCAAGTTCAATCCAATCTGCACTTCCCACAAGATCACTTATCAAGCCTCCCTCTGGTCGACCGGAAATATGCACTGCACTGTGACCCAGGGCTGCACTTCTCTCCAGAATTGCGCAGACATGCCCAACTTCCTGGCCTACATTGTTTGCATAAATTGCGTAGTCATGATGAGTCAAGCCTCATATTGTCTTTCTCTACTCTGATCATGGAAATTGCATAGTTCTGAATGGTACACTTTCAATTGCCCCACTCTGCACTGTTTCTAGAAACTGTGCAGTGTTTCCTGTCCTGCACTGTCTCTCATAAATGCGTAGTTATGACCAACATCTCCCTACAGCCCGATCATGCCCTTCCCTAGAAAATTGTGCAGAATTTCCTACTAGTGCACTTTGTTTCCCAGCTCTGTCTACCTCTGAGAAATTACACAGATTCTCAACCAGACCCTAAGTCACGCTCAGTTCTCATCCTAAAAATTGCACAGAACTTTCCAGCAGTTCCCCTGAACACCTTGCCTTGTCTTCCTCCCAAGCATTTCGTTGTTCTACCCATTTGGGTTCCACCTTGACCCTGTCACTCTTGTCCCTGATTGTGAAATTTTTCCTCCTAGTGACCTCTACATTGTTTTTCTTGACAGTACTTTGGAGCCTATCATCGTAGCCTAAGTTTTGCTCTGCAAACTTTGAGTGTCTTGTCCTCCCCCTCAGTCACCTGGACCCAAAACCGAAAAAAATGCATCATGTTAGACTAGGATATTTTTGGATTTGATGTCATCTCATCATGTGTGAATTCAACAAATAGGTACATTGTTGGAACATGGCACGAGGACAAATGAGATGAAGAAGGATCACATGCTAGAAAACTTTCTCGTAGATGAAATAACATACAAATAACATGGAGAAGCAAGCGAAAGGGATACATGCACTAAACAATCAAGGAAAGACCAAGACTATCGAAGACCCCACAACAATTTGCCATGCAGAGGTGAAGACACAACACACCAAGAGCACATCCATCACTCAACAACATAGCAGCTCAACATGGACACCACAATCAGCCAGTACATGTCAGCAATGTCATGTCGAGTTATGTCATGAGTTATCTCAACCACATCACTACTATGGGCCATACTTGTTGTAATCACATGTAATGTAATTTGAAAGTCCAAGAGACGCACATGTGAAGTTGAAGAGTCACGTCAGTTGAAAAGTCATATGAAGTTGAACGGTCATGAGGGAAGTCCACAAGTCACAAGGGTCAAGCAACACCCTTGCCTATATATGTAGGAATTTACACGGTAAGTTCCTCAGACAGAACACCAAAAGGACACCGCTCACAAACAGATCACAGATCAATACACTAGTATTTTGATGTGGTTAAAACCCTTAGAGAGGGAAATAGTCCACGGCCTGCGCCAACGTGGCTACTACAGGCAATTTATTAATAAAAGAATGAACATTTACATAAGCTTCTTTCATGCACGGTGAACCTACAAATGACCCTCCATGCGCTTTAAATAGAATTCATGGACCAATTGGGTGTCAAGCCACGGATCAAGTGTCAGTAATACCGAGGAGAGAATGAACCGTTAGATCACTAAATATCATGATCGTCGGATTGTAAGTTACAAATGTACATAGTAAAGAAACACACTTTACCTAACTCTATACTAGACCAAGTTATACTTAACTATTCCTACGTGTCAGAATATTCTAACATCCCCCCTTAAGAACAACTTGGGATAGGATTGAAGAATTTACAAATATGACACAATAGGAGAAGGAAGGAGGCACTAGAGCCTATCCCCCCTTAGTGGCAACTTCCTGAACTCCAACCATAAATCAAAGTTTAGTGAACTTTGCCTCTGTGAGAGCCTTTGTGATGATGTCTGCAACTTGATCATCTGTTGAACAATATTGCACTTCAAGAACATGGTCATGAATGAGCTTTCTGATGAAGTGCATGTGTAGTTCAATGTGTTTGCTGCGCTGATGTTGAACTGGATCTTTGCAAAGCTGAATGGCACTTTGATTATCACACCAAAGTGTAATCGGATGTTGCTGCTGAAAACCAAACTCTGATAGGATCTGACGAAGCCACAAGGCTTCCTTACTAGCCTCCACGGCACCACGATACTCTGCTTCTGCTGAAGAAAGAGAAATGGCAGCCTGTTTCTTGCAAGCCCATGTAATAGGTCCTGAACCAAGAGTGAACACATAACCAGCAGTAGACTTCCGATCATCAGGGTCACCAGCCCAATCGGAATCAGTGAAACCAACCAATAGAGGAGATGCTTCAGCACTGTAATGAATGCCAAACTGAACTGTACCTCGAACATAACGAAGTATTCGTTTAGCTGCTTTCTAATGACTTTCACGTGGGGTTTGCATAAACCGAGCAACAAGGCCAACAACAAAGGAAAGATTAGGACGAGTATGGGTTAAATACAAAAGCTTTCCAACAAGTTGACGGTATAAGGTAGCATCAACTTCAGGGGAAGTACAATTGACTGAAAGTTTGACTCCAGACTGAAAGGGAGAAGGAGCTGGCTTACAATCTTCCATGTGAAAAAAGCGTAGAAGATCACAGGCATACTTGGATTGGGAGAGGAAAATACCTTCCTTGGATTGCAAGACTTGAAGACCGAGAAAATAATGTAAATGTCCTAGTCTGTCATTTCAAACTTATTTTTAAGGCTGGACTTCACATGGTTAATAAGGTTGGGATCACTACCAGTGAGGATAAGTTCATCAACATAAAGAACAAGAATGATAAGAGACTTTCCCTCTTTGTTGGTGTAGACAGTATTATCAGAATGACACCTAGAAAAGCTAGATTCTAAAAGAAAACTATCCATTTTGGCATACCAAGCCCGAGGAGCTTGCTTGAGACCATAAAGGGATTTCTTAAGACAACATACAAGGCTGGAGCCTTTTTGTATAAACCCTGTTACACTGAAATTTGTCACCATGACTATCTGCAGTTAATATGGCTCCATCAATAGTCATATTATCCTCCTTATCAAGCCTCATACCTCTACTCTTCATGTCAAACTTCAAAAAGAGAGAAAGTCACTTAAGAACATGTTTATCTCCGGGTGCGCAGGTTCTCTCTACCTTGCCTGCGTGTACGCATCCCAAACACACTGTGCCTACGTACTTGTACGCTCTGTAAGCCAAAGGATGGGTGCGTACCCCTGTAAAGGTCAAAAGGCGCGAGTTTCATCTTTAAAAAGTTACTTGTGGTCACTTCTAGAGCCCTCTAGAAGAGTGTTTGACGTGTATTGAGCGCCTCCAGATGGTTCATGCATCCCTATGATAGAGGAGCTTATCCCATCAAGAGAGGAGCTACCCCATCCAAAAGAGGGAGTATCCCATTGATGTTGGAACTGAATAACCTCCTCTAGAACACTATAAATACAGGCATTGGGCCAAAGGAGAGAAGGTTGAAAGCTGAACATTCCAAAGGGTAAATGCTGCTGGAATTAGGACTTCCATTGTTAACTTGTGAGGATAGATTACCATCCTTTCTTGTTGCCATATTGGAAGTGGGTGAGCTTGTCAAAGTAGAGGAAATATCTTGTTCGACCCTGGGAGGAGCTTACACAACACCAAAGCTCAGGTTGTAATGGTTCCTTTTTTGTTTCCTTAATACAAATAAGTCCATTCTTCTCAATGATTTGTTGTTAATGAATTATCTCATGTACTCCTTGGTCTATGTGATGAATATGCTTTGTTTTATGAAATATTCAGGTGTTATGTAATCGTTTGACTATTAGTGTACGCAGGTCTTAAAGTGAAGGAGGATCTCATCTAGATCAGCAAGGCTGGACTGCTACAACAAACGTTGGATTTGAGGTAGGATCGAACAACACTTGGTTTCTCATAGAATGATGTATATTTAGAGAAGGATTGCTCTTGTTTGTCTTGTTTGTCACTAGATAGTCTTAGACTCCTAGGGAGGTTAGGTTTGTCCACAAAAATAACTCTTTCCGCATGACAAATTGGCGACTCCACTGGGGAATCCATTGATGTGATTGAGTTTTCCTTTGAGCATTACTTTGATCTGAAAAGAGTCTTGTTTCTTTTGTTTTTTGGTTGCTTGACTGTGTTTTTGGGTGGCTTAGCTTAGAGTCGAGTTAGAACTTAGCTTTTCTTCATTTTGCAGTAGTACGCACCCTCTGAGTTAGACACAGTGCGTACCTGTACGCACTGTATCTGTGTACACAGAGCGTGCACGCACCTGGTCAAACAGGCTGCCTGCGTACCCTGTCAAAATTGAGAAAATTTAAATTTTATCACTTTTTCCCTTTAGATTTTGTTTTCTTAGTCTTTACTGCCCAGATCCACTGGTTGACTGTCAAAAATCTTCACCTGAACTTGTCCCATTAGTATCGAAAGTTTTAGTGAAATTCATTGAGTTTTAGCCTTAGGGTTTGATTTTTATTGGTCCTGTAGTGAATTTGACTTTAGAAGTTGTAGAACCTTAGATCTCTCTGGTTTTGTCAGTCTTCTTAGGAGTCAGACCAGTCGTAAAATCTACCTATGTGAGCAACCTACCTTTGTGTTGTCTCTTTGCAAAACTTCAAAATGGCTTGTTGATTGAAGTTGTGAATTTCATTCTTAAGAAAAAAACAAAAAGAGTTTGATTTTTTGTTTTGATTAGTTTATGATTCTGCATGAACTAGTCCTTGGTTTGATTCTTGCCGAGTAAAACATCCTAGAATCATCTTAGTAGGTTTTTGCCTCTTAGATTTACTTTTAGGTAAATTTCCTTTGATTTGCTTTTTGAGTGAGTTTTTCATAGATTTTTATAGATCTTGAAATTGCTTTTGATTAGATTAGTTTTACATGCTTTATTAGATAGGAAAATACAAAAAATATCTTCTTTGCAAAGTTTGTTTTAGAGTAGCATTTGAAGTTTTGAAAGAAAAAGGAATTTTTCGTGCAAGTAATGAGTGGTCATGTTTTGTGCGCTTTGAAAAGATAAAGAGATTGTTTCTTTGATTG
>APFE031752832.1:22965-43903 GCA_000404065.3 Pinus taeda | reverse complement strand
TTTTTTGTTACATCGGATACATATTGAAATGAGTAAAAGAACAATTATGAAGACCAAAACTAGTTACATTTCCAACACTCCCTCTTAAATAGGGAGGTATTTATAATTGTACAACCAGTACAACAACATTCTCAAACTAAGGAGTTCTCATAAGAAGAATCAAATTGATAAGCCAACTGTAAGTATAATCATTATAACCAACACTCTCTCTAAGGCCTAACTAGACAAGCTCTACTTCATTCAAGAGCATTATGTTGGGAGGATTTACGTATGATATTGCACTACCTATACAAGACATATACCCCATCCAGATGTTCACAGTTTATTTCCTTTTCGGACTATCCTTACCTTGGATTTTGATTCTTGAATCCTCAAAGAATATTTGTCCTCTTTGACCGCTCTTATCTTAGACACTTGTCCTATCCTAAAACACTATCGATCCCTTACCTTTCTTGGATGATTTATCCTCAAGGAAACCACATATTCTTATTTAATCCACCAGCATTCTCTCTCCAAGGCCTTCACTTAGACTTACAACTATTAGTCTTGGTCAAGTACCTAACACATGAAGATGATAATACACATGTGATGTCGAACATCACTCCCTCTCAACCAAAAAGGATATCCCTATTCCCTCTTGCCCATGGAATAGATCCTTGATCCTATTTAAAGAGACTTCTTTTCTCCCTCTCAAAACCAGAGGAGATTCAATAATTCCTTTCTATTTTGGAAGTCGACACCATAAGCCTTATAGCTTGCATTTATAAGAGTATCAACTACTTGTTCTTCATAGCTACATAGCTTCCTCTCTTCTTGGCATTGAGTTTTCTTCTTTCGAGGTATCATGGAGCCATGTTCACTCTTCAATCTTGTGATAGGATCTAGGTCGTCTCTCATGCTCATCACTTTCATCTTCATAACATGCATGAAGGCATTACATTGAGTCTTCGCAAACTTCAATCTAATCATAGCTTCTACGTGAAAGTTCATTGTTGACCTTTAGGTTATCTTCTCACACAACTACCTTCCAAGATGAACATATCTTGACTTCATAGTTGTGAGGTATCATATATTGAGTTTCCCTCAACTTTATTCATACATTATATCCATACAGTTGAACTTTCCTCAACTATAATCATGTATTCCTACACCATTTTTGCAATTATCAAGATAATATGTTAACCAAATAACAAACAATAATTAAAGTCAAAATCACCTCATCATTATGAACTTCTCAGTCCATCAACATCCTCATGGTCCATCTCCATATGAATATTCCTTCATGCATCAGAGTGCCCAAGGATCAAACTTTATTACCAAGTTACAATTCTTACTTCCGGAGATTACACTGGATGTTAATCATTATTTTAGATATTCTAGAGAAAGTCTTAATATTGTATACATCCTTAAGTAAAATTATTCCTTTTAAACATCGTACAATCATACTAAGCATGCTACAATATTTTGCACATGTGAATCTCAACCAAGAGCCACTTTCAATGTGTATCCTTATGCCTCTTATTCCATCATCTAGTTATATGTCTCATAATGAGCTTGCATCCTGACGTATTGCATTCCTTCATCCCTTTACTAGTATTGTTTCCACATTATATGGAATGTATACTAACCTTGTCATAGTGGTTCTCCCAAGAACCTTCGACAATGATGGTTCTTCCAGGATCATTATGATCCACCTAAACAAGATTACTACCTCTAACATAATGTTAGATAATTCTTGGATTAAATGCAAAATGGTCTATCTATCTATTTTTAAATACTAGATGATTTCTACAAAGAAAATTAACCATGTAGACTCTACATATGCTACTACCACATGCTTCTCTCTATGATGTTATGTAAAATAAATATTCCTTTCAAAGTAAACAACAATGCATGCTACCATGAAGGAAAGGCCAATCCTCATAAAGAACATGATAGACAGTGTGCCTTCTACAATAGTAAATATCTTTCACATCTTCTTTCTTTGGCTTGGACAACCCTTATTAAAGTGTAATTTTTCATTAAACCTAAAGCATTGAACTTTGGACATATATTTCTTCTTGTAATTCCAAACTTTTCCTTCTTCAGCTAGGTAATTTGATGCTCCAACGAGGTTCTTTCTCTCCTTCTAGAATTAACCCATATGACATATAGATTCAAACATAGAGTATTAATATGATACTTACTTGATAACCAAGATTATCCTCTTCCTTAATGATTTCTTCGACCTTTCTTGATTCTCTCAAGACCTTTGAAGAAACTTTGATAGTGTCCTTGAAAGATGTTTCCTAGTATTCCCCCAATAGTAGCTTTCAAGAGTGATGAATGATACCAAGATCTGTTAGATGCTTCCTTCTTTCAAGGAGCCTTTAGATAGATCTCCTTCTCTCAAGAGATAACCTTTCTTGTAGTCTTTCCCTTAAGCCTTCCTTTGATGATAGCTTGATGTATTCTTGATCTTATTCAATGTAGAATCTCTCATTCCATAACAATAGGTCTTCTATTTCTTTTCTCCTAGAAATGATTCCCATTAACAATCAATTTCTACTTTGTATCCAAAAGATGATCCTTCCAACTGCCTTCATGTTCACCTTATATTTGATACCATGTTGTAAAATTCAAAGTGGTATCTATTAATTCCAATTTTCCTTTAACCGTAATATTTTCTTATGAACATAGTTAGTATACTTGTGTTATTTTATTTATATATCTTCATCAAACAAATATGAGGAACTGAAAGAATAACAATAAAGGACACATAAATTAGCCTCTTAGTCATTGATAAAAGTTGTCATTGATGTAAATATGGCATTATTGGAGATGGAAAATATTCTTGTGATGCATGAATATCCCTTTTGTGATGTTGTCTTGTCCTAATGTAAACCCTAGAAGAAAACCCTAAGCAGGAAGATGATGCATATTCAAGGCATAAACTAGATTTCCTAGCTACATGATAAAACCCTAAGGAAGCCCTAATCCTAATAGGTCCATTCCATTTATGTCAAGCCTTATATGAATAAAGAAGTATCTTTTGAACTTATGAGATAATGATGCATGGATGATTGTTGGTTGGAAAAAAGATGAAGCCCTATCCTTCTTAATTGATGCTCGTGATGCCCTACTCTTTATTAAATAAGAAGCCCTTGCACTATCCAAAGCATAAAATCCTAAAATCTTCCACGGATGAAATAATGATGACAGTTTCACAAAATATAATTTTCTTGATGGTAAAATAACCTTATTTAAAGATGAAATTTCCATAATCTCGTAGAGGACATATTCCCCTTCCTAGTGAGCTATTACTCGCCTTCTAACTCTACTTATATTACAAGAAAATGAATTTTCAAGTGAAAATATAATAACTCTTTAATGTTGTTTGACATGAGCCTATGCACAAGTCAGTTCCATGGCTAACTGACGTGTCTATTCGAACCATACTAAAAGAATAGTGTAAATTGATGTAAAAGATCAGCATTCAAGCATCCAACTCGGTGAAGAATATAAGAAGAACCACAAGAGCAGGAGAGAGGTCGAGGAAAGATAAAATAATATTAAAGTTTGTGCAAATTCACCTCGGGCTCAGATAGCTACATGTGATATGTCTCTACTTGGAACAATCATCTAGGAACAAAATTGTGGCTCAGATCTGTTGAGGGCCTTAGGCCTTGAGATACATCCTCCTATAGAATCTCTATACTACAGCAAGGGTTGTCACCTAAAAAAAATCTCGAAGTTGTTGTCTCTTGTGGAGGGCTCAAAAGAAAGAACAATCACATGTGCTCCTGTAGTCTCAACACCTCAAACCTCAATAAATACATCAACTTTTGGAGGTCAGAATTGTGACATCAAAGTTAGATTGTTGAAACATGCTTACCTCAGACCTGTGTTGAAGAATCTTGGATCTGTGGTGAACTAACAAGTGAAAAATCACCTCTCAAGTCTCAGTTCTATAACTTATTACAGAGGCTTGGATTGCAACTTGTGTTGGAGACTAGGAGCTCGAACCAGTAATGAACTTGTGAAGGGTTATGTGGCTCATTTTAGAAGCTCGGTCAATAATAATTTTTTTAGGCTCAGATCATATTAAAAAGAAGTGTGGACAGTCACCTTGGAAACTCAAATTAGTGACATATGAAGGCTTAAGTAGATCACTTAAGAAGCCCATAGTTTATGAATGATATTCTATCTTATAATTCAGTCTTCTTGACTTTTCATACTTCAACATACACATCATCACTTGGAGCAATTCCTATTGATTTTGGAAGTTGGTTTTGAGGATTGTTTTTGGGAAATCCTTGAAGGTACTTTGAAGGAAGCTTGAAATGAAGGTTGGGACAATTTAGAAGAATTTTTAGAAGCATCCTTTAGGGTAGACTTGGAGACATCTTGATGAAGCCTTGAAGCAAAGTTTGAAGTAGTCCTTGTACTTGGAGATTTTATATAAAGGTTTCTTTGGAAACTATATTGAGCATCTATCAGACTTGTTGAAGTCTAGTTTGCAAATATTGTGAAGACTTGTTGACTTGTGAAGACTAGTGAAGAACTATTGACTTGTGAAGCATTCTTGAAGTTTTGGATCATTCCTTGGAGAAGCCTTCATTATCTTGGATATTTCTTGGGGAAATTTATTGAAGACATCTTGACGCATTATTAAAGACATCTAAAGACATATTTAAGCTAATCTTGGAGACATTATTGGAGACCATGATGCATTGAAGCCATCATGATGTGACCTTGGAGAAATTGTTTAGGTGAAATGAAGAGTTGTGGTGACAACATCTAAGAAGATAAAGTTGTCTTTGATAAATTGATTTGGAGATTAAGTGAAGGCATTGTTGAAGGTGAAGATTTTTCCAGGGATGGTTGCAAAAGATATTGGGAGCTTTGAAGAATCGTTGAATCCATCTTGAAGAATTGAAGCAGTGGGTTGGAACCCTAAAGGATAGGATTCCTCATGAACACTAGGTTGGAGTGTGTACTAGTGAGAGGGTTGGAATCCTAAAGGTTGGTGCCCCATAGAGACAAGGTTTGAGCCTTGGAGAGTATAGGTTTGGAACCCTAATTATTATTGTACTTGATTCATTGTAAATAGGATTGGATTCCTCGTCATTGAATAATAAAATTATTATTCTATCATTGTTCATTTTGTGTTCTAATTATAAGTAATCTTAACTGGTAAAAATAACAATTGAAAATAAATATTGATTCCCCCCCCCCCCCCCACCCCAACATTTCCAACAATTGGAATTAGAGCCAGTACCTTCGCTCAAAGCCTAACATCTTGAAGGTAGATCCTTAGAGAAAAAATGGAAAATCCAAGGAAGAAAGCCTCCAATCCTTCTAAAGATGTCTCTTCTTCAACCATGAAAGTAGAAGATAATCAAATTAGGAAAGCTCCATTATTCAATGGAAACTTTGATATATAGAAGGAAATAATGAATAATTTTCTAATGGCTCAAGATTTTGAATTTTGGGAATCAGTTATTACTGAAAGCACGATGGAAGAAGAATCCAAGGATTATAATTCAAGAGAAATAAAAGAAATCTTGAGTGGGCTACCAAATCCTATAAAGGCCAAAATTGTAAAATTATCATCGACAAAAGATATGTGGGACAAACTCCAAGATCTTCACTCAAAAGGAGCATTGGACATGATCTCAAATCGAGAAGATGATGGAAATAAAGAAGGAAATCAACAAGAATGAAGACAGCAATACCAAGGAGGACCTAGAAGATGAAAATGAACAATATCTTAAGGAAAAACTTGTAGCTTCCCTAGAAGAGATCGTCAGTTTGAAAAGGGAGAATGAGGAGCTCAAGAAGCAAGCACAAGATGGTGACCATGTACTTGACAAGACAAGGAAGGAAGTTGACATTTTCAAGCTTTTAAGTACAAGAAAAGGATGAGGATCTCACCAAGCATAAGGAATAATTTCATCAAAACAAGAGAAGGCATCATGAATAAGTAATATCCATGATAAATCAATTGGATAAAGCACAGAAAAGGGAAGACACTTTGCAAGCCATCTTGAACAAAGACACGAATACTTGAACAAACTTGAAGTTAAAATTGGTCAATACACGGAATAGGTCTCCTCCCTTAAATGTCAACTAGAAGAAGCAAAGAAAAAAGCACAAGGAACTGAAAAAGGTGATGTAAATTTTGACCCTCCTAGAAGGACAAGTCGATGAAGCAGAAAAAGAAAGAAATTCCATGACATGCCAATTAGAAGAAAAGGATGAAGACGTCACCAAATTAAAATCATAAATCACTTCACTTAAGGCCCAATCATGTGAAGCAACCAAGATGAAAGAAGAAATGGAGAACCATCTAGCAAATAAGGATGAAGAATGCAAGATGATGAAAGAAGAAATTGATCTCCTAAAGAAATAATTTGATCATCTGAACAAGATTCTAAAGAGCTCTCAAACCCTAGATGACATCCTAAGTCATCAAAGATATCCTCTTGATAAATTAGGTCTTGGTTATGCAGTTGAACCTTCAAATAGAAATGGAGAAACCCTTCATGCTTCAAACAAAAAGGATGTGGAGAAGCTTGTTGAAAATAGAAACAAGAAATGCTAAAAATAGCATTGCTATAGATAGCATTTTGAGATACATTCCAATTTTAATTAGTCCCTAAGTTAAAATTGAGAACTAAAATTTGAATTTGATCTCAGCAGTTGTTTGTAAAATAATTAATTAATTCATATTGAGTTAATTAGTTGGATAAAATCAAACATGAAGTCTATGTGAAGACATGCAACAATTATCCCTTTGATTGAAAGTTATCCCTTAATTAAGGAGATCATGATGAGTTGTACTTTGAGTTATAATTAGTTAGCTCAATTAACTAAGTTAAGTCCAGTTAGATTAGTTCCAACAGTTTGTCGAACTGATTGTGAGTTCAGTTAGTCAATGCATGTATGCATGCAACTAGTGTACTTCAGATAACTGAATATTCTCTCATAAATAACTCATGCATGTCAGTTCAGACAGAGACCCAGTTGATATCAAAGGATGGGACAGTGTACTATCAGTTGCAGGAATATTCCCATGAGGATATCTCTTGCATGCAGAAGGAATTCATTCCTTGAGGATTGCACAGTTATGTCAGAGGTTAGAGCAATGTGTGAGGAATTATTACACACAGGTGGCAGCTTGAGGACCCAGGAGAAATTGCGCAAGGAAATAGGAGGCTTGGAGGACTGAAGGAAGGCATATGTGTTGTCTATTATGTCTATGAGCAGTAGTGAGGGATTGTACTGAGAGATGGACAGCTTGTGAGCTAAAGCTTTTTGTAATCCTAAGATATTTTCCACTTGTATGATAATACATAGATTGGGTTTTTTATCTAAGGCTTTCCCAGAGTATTCTTTTGTGTTCATGTGTGATTTATTTATTCTTCATATATTATATATGTTTTGTCTGATCTTGCTCAAAATTGATTAAGCTTCCACAGGTTTGATTATAGAAGTAGATTAAGTATATTGCTTTAGTTACATTGCATTATCAGTTTAATCTATAGGAGAATTTCTACATGGTATCAGAGCAAAGGTGATCAAAGTGGAGAACAGTGTACAAAGAAGGGAGAATTTCGAAGTTTTGAAGTTCTTGATTGTAGGTACATAATCAATTTCTTATCACATCTCAAAATTCACCAATGGCGTTCACTGGCTTGAGACTTGAGTATGCCCTGGATGGCAGCTCGAATTACATAGCTTGGAAGGATCGCATGGAAACAGTATTAGAGGACAACAGGTTGAAGGAATTCATTGATCAAGAAGTCCCCAAACCAGTAGCAGTTAATACCCAAGAATGGGCGGAATGGAAGAAATGTGTGGTGATAGCGAGGAGGATTCTTCTGGAGGGATTTCGAGACCATATTGTCTCGAGTCTCCATGGGAAGGAGACACCGTTTTCAATGTTGCAGACATTGAAGGATCTATATCATAACAACAGCGATCAAAGGAAGCTGGCACTGAAAGACAAGCTTCGGAAAATCAAGTGTGAAAAGGGAGACACGATCTCTACATATCTGAACAAGCTCACCACCTGCAGAGATGAGCTTGGAAGTGTAGGAATCATGACAGCTGATGATGACATGGTGAGTCTTTCTCTCCTCGGTCTTCCTAAGAGCTGGAATAGCTACCAATACTCAGTGAATGGAAGAGAGAAACTGCCAGATTGGGAACGACTATGGTCGGATCTAATGCAGGAGGAGATCAGGAGAAGCACTAGATATGGTTCTTCATCAAAGCATGATGATGAAGAAAATCTAGCCTTAGCAAGTAAGGCGAGGAAAAGGAAAGGGAAGGCTTCCCGTTCCAAATCGCGTTCTTCCCATGGTGGGAAGAAGATTGACAAATCTAAAATGTGATGCTTTAATTATCATGAGGTGGGCCATTATGCAACAAATTGTCCACAGAAAAAATCCAAGAAGGATCCTCAAAAGGATCAGATGGTGAGGCACTGGCCTCATAGTTCGAATTGGATTTTACCCTCATCGCATGCATGGTTTCATCGATGGTGGGTTATGTTTGGTACCTAAACTGTGGAGCCTCATTCCACATGACCGGCGACAAGAGTTTATTCAGTACCTTGGAGGAGAAGGACCTCCAGATGCGCATAGAGATGGGCGATGATGGAAAGTACCGTGTTTCAGGTGAAGGCACAGTTTTGTTTCAAAGGGAGCATGGAGCTTCTCTCAGCCTGACTGATGTAAAGTATGTGCCTAGACTGAAGAAGAACCTGGTATCCATTGCAATGTTGGAAGACAAAGGCTATGATGTAGTCTTCAGTAAAGGAAAGGCATTCCTGAGACACATCACCATGGGTCAAACCAAGAGAATTGGGATTCGAGTGAAGAATATCTACAAGATGGAGGTAGATGACTGTGTTGCATTGAGTTCCAAAGCAGATTTGGTGCAAAGCCAAGATATTGGCAAATTATGGCATAGAAGGTTGGGCCACTTGCATCATGGGGCCTTGAAGATCATGCAGTAGATCTCTACCAGACTTCCCAAAGGTAAACTTGAGCAAGTAGATACATGCAAAGGTTGTATCTTGGGTAAGTATGCAAAATCTTCCTTTCATGATCGAGATAGTCAAGTTGAGGCAATCTTGAAGCGAGTTCATATAGATGTGTGTGGACCATTCTTGACTACATCCACCAAGAAACAAAGGTACTATGTTATTTTCATTGATGATTTTTCTCGTAAGTGCTAGATCTATTTCATGCAGAAGAAGGATCAGACCTTCTCCAAGTTTTTTGAGTTCAAAGCTTTGGTTGAGAAGGAATCAGGGAAGAAAATAATGGCCTTGAGAAGTGAAAACGATGGAGAGTATGTCTCTCAAGATTTTAATGACTTCTTTGCAGCGGAAGGAATTAAATAGGAGTTGACGACACCCAATAACCCACAGCAGAATGGGGTGGCTGAGAGGAAAAACAAAATGATTATGGGAGCAGCTCAGGCAATGCTACATGACCAAGGCCTACCACTTCATTTGTGGGCTGAGGCATGCAATACAACGGTATACTAATAGAATAGAAGCCTGCATTGCATACTTGGGATGAAGACACCAAAGGAAGCTTTCTCCGGGAAGAGACCAAATGTGAGTCACTTCAGGATATTTGGCTCATCGGTATTTTACCATGCGACCAAAGATGCCCAGAAGAAACTTGAGCCAACAGTTGAGTTGGGGATACTTGTGGGGTACACTAATATGCCCCACAACTATCAGATGTTCTTGCCTACCAATCAGATGACAATGGTTCGCAAAGATCTAAAGTTTGGCGAGCAAAAGGCCATGTGAGTTTCCCTTGAGAGGGAGCTCAAGTTGCATGCAGAGGTTCCAAGAGTGGAGAAATCCACTCATGCAGAGTCTTCCAGAGAGGGGTGAAACACACAAGGGAAGCTAACATATTTTTGATGGATGTGAGAGAGAATGTGGGAGAGCCATCTTCTCAGCGTAAATAGAGGAGGTCACCTGAGCGATACAATGGTTACATGGCCCTTGTTGGGGAATGTGTAGAGATCGAACCATCTTACTTTGAGGAAGCAGTGCAACAGCCAGTTTGGGTTGATGTTATGGTGAAGGAGTATGACTCCATAGTTCGGAACAGTGTTTGGGATGTGGTTCCAAGGCCGAAGAACAAGTCAGCTATGAGTTCTCATTGGCTTTATAAGGTAAAGCAAGTTGTTGATGGTAGTGTGGAGAAACATAAGGAAAGATTTGTTGCCCATGGTTTCTCACAAGTCGAGGGGATTGACTATGATGAGACTTTTGCTGCAGTAGCAAGATACTCATCTATCAAATCGATGTTGGCACTATCAACATATATGGGCTAGAAGATCCATCAGATGGATGTGAAAACTTCATTCCTCAATGGCAAAATTGAGGAAGAGGTGTACATAGAGAAGACGGAAGGATTTGAGACCTTTGATCATGAGTCGCATGTGTGCCAACTCAAGAGAGCTTTGTACGGACTGAAGCAAGCACCTCGTGCTTGGTACACCATGGTCGAAAACTACTTTACCAGGTTGGGCTTCACAAAGAGTGAAGCAGATGAAAACCTATACCACATCATGGTAGAAGATAAGCTATTGATCATTGTTCTTTATGCTGATGATCTAATATTAACAGGTGATGATCAGTTGATCAAGTCTTGCAAGAGAGTTTGAGATGAAAGACATGGGTCTCATGCACTACTTTCTAGGCATGGAAGTGTGGCAAAAGGATGGGGAAGTGTTTGTGTCTCAAGGAAAGTATGCCAAGGAGTTACTCAGGAGATTCCACATGGAGAAGTGCAAGCCCATGGAGACTCCTCTAGCAAGTAACTGGAGGAAGGAGAATGTTACTTCAGGTGAGGTAGTAGTTGCTATTGTGTATCAGCAGCTTGTGGGTTCATTGATGTATTTAGTGAACACACAACCAGATTTGTGCTTTGTGGTGAACCAGCTGAGTCAAGCTATGGTTCAGCCTACCAAGCTATTTTGGAAGGAATCTAAGCATGTGCTGAGATACCTCAGAGGCACATCTCAGTATGGCTTATGGTATACACAGACATAGGGAGTGAAGCTTCAGGGCTTCACAGATGCAGATTGGGCAAGGAGTCCATCAAATCAAAAGAGCACTTCAGGAGGAATTTTCAACCTTGGTTTAGCTGCAGTTTCTTGGTATAGCAAGAAGCAGAGGTCAGTTACACTTAGCTCAGCAGAGGCTGAATACATGGCTGTAAGCCAGGAAGCATGTGAGGCCATTTGGATGCGGAAAATTCTAGTTGGGTTCTTTGATCAGAGGGTGGATCAAACTATGATCTATTGTGATAATCAAAGTGGTATCAAACTCTCTAAGAATCTAGTATTTCATGATAGGTCCAAGCACATCGATATCTGGTATCATCACCTTCGAGACTGTGTGGTGAAGAGGATCAAGTTGTTGTAGTATGTTTCGACCGAGGAGCAGGATGCAGACATTTTGACTAAGGCATTGTCAAAATGAAAATTCAAGTTCCACAGAGATAGGATCAGGGTGGCAGATAATCCCTTTCTTGTTGAGAGGGAGTGTTGAAAATAGCAACAAGAAATTTTAAAAATAAAATTACTATAGATAGCATTTCAGGATACATTCCAATTTTAATTAGTCCCTAAATTAAAATTGAGAATTAAAATTCGAATTTGATCTCAGCAGCTATTTGTAAAATAATTAATTAATTCATCTTGAGTTAATTAGTTGGAGAAAATCAAACATGAAGTATATGTGAAGACATGCAATAGTTATCCCGTTGATTGAGGAATTTATCACTTAATTAAGGAGATCATGATGAGTTGTACTTTGAGTTGTAATTAGTTAGCTCAGTTAACTGAGTTAAGTCCAGTTAGATTAGTTCCAACAATTTGTGGAACTGATTGTGAGTTCAGTTAGTCAATGCATGCATGCATGCAACTAGTGTACTTCAGATAACTGAATATTCTCTCATAAATAACTCATGCATGTCATTTCAGAAAGAGACCTAGTTGAGATTAAAGGATGGGATAGTGTACTATCAATTGCGGGAATATTCCCATGAGGATATCTCTTGCATGCAGAAGGAATTCATTCCTTGAGGATTGTACAGTTATTTCAGAGGTCAAAGCAGCATGTGAGGAATTAATACACATAGGTGGCAGCTTGAGGACCCAAGAGAAACTGCACAAGGAAATAGGAGGCTTGGAGGACTGAAGGAAGGCATATGTGTTGTCCATTTTGTCTATGAGCAGTAGTGAGGGATTGTACTGAGAGCTGGATAGCTTGTGAGATAAATATTTGTGTAATCCTAAGATATTTTCCACTGGTATGTTAATACAGAGATTGGGATTTTTAGTTGAGGCTTTCCCCAGAGTATTCTTCTGTGTTCATGTGTGATTGATTTCTTCTTCATTTGTTATATGTGTTCTATTTGATCTTGCTCAAAATCGATTAAGCTTCCACAAGTTTGATTGTAGAAGTAGATTAAGTATATTTCTTTAGTTACATTGCATTATCAGTTTAATCTAAAGGAGAATTTCTACAAATCTTGGAATAAATATTGATGCCCCCAGTTCTAGCAAAATCAAGGAAAAAAGTCAAGATGACATTGGAAGAAACCCTACTCCAAGAAGATATGTAGATGGCGTCAAGAATGCAAGAGGCAATAATTTTGATCAAGGGATCCCAAGACAAAATGACTTTAGAATTACATCAAGGCAATCTCCATCCTCCAGGTACCAAAGTATATTTTTTGGTTATTTCTATTCCTATATAAATTTTGGGCACATGGCAAAGGATCGTAGGGATACCATAGGAAAACATATAATGGTTCACATCAGCTCCCTAGAAGAAACTTTGCAAGATGAAGTCATGATTCCTCATTCATGAACAAGATGAAATGATTCAAATTCCATGACATTGTACATATGGATCGTTATTGTAACTTGACTTGGGTCCCAAAACAAGATAAAACCACGACTACCAAGCATGAAAGGAAAGTTACAAAAGTATGGATAAGGAAGGAAATTGTATAAGAAAATTTCTTGAACACTCAAGGCATCAACCCATGTTGTTGATCTGATAATTACATCTTTGGCATATATATTCCAAGTTTTGATGGTGAAATTCTGCCAAAAATGAGACCATGCATACTATTAGGGGGAGCTCGTGATTCTTGACTATTCTTGCAAAAGCTCCGTGAAGAACCCTATAAAACCCTTGATGAGTCACACATGGACAATCATCTCTCAGGATTAATTATATTGAAGAAGATCATGATATTGTGTATTCACTAGACATCCATTATTGAAGATGTCTCCCACTTGATCACAAGGAAAAAATATTTCTTGTCTTAAGAAAAAGAAGAGCTAAAGGAGTTTATGTAGGCAAGAGGAGTTGGTTGATCATCTGCCTCATCCATTTCCATTAAGGCATGCAGAGGCTTAGGGGGAACAAGCACATTAAAGAAAAGCATAATGATAAAGGGAGTTGTAAAGAGAAACATAACAAGAAGGAGCACCATAACAGGGGGAGCAACATATCTATCATGGAGAACTATCATTGATGTAGAAAATACGGTGGAGTATCATGTCAAGAAGCAACTTGATAGGGGGAGTAATCGGAAACCCCATTTTCCATTGATGTCAAAGGGGGAGAAATTGTTGAAAGTGCAAGAATATAATTTGCCATCAATGAAAAAGGGGGAGAATCTTGGTCAAAGTTGTTATTGATGTCAATATGGCATTTAATTGGAGATGGAAAATATTTTTCTGATGCATGAATAACCCTTTTGTGATGTTTCCCTCTCCTCGTGCAAACCCTAGAAGAAAACCCTAAGCATGAAGGTGATGCATATTCAAGGCATAAACCATATTCCCTAGCTACATGATAAAACCCTAAGGAAGCCCTAATCCTAATAGGTCCATTCCATTAATGTTAAACCTTAAATGAATAAAGGAGCCTTTAACCTTATGAGATAATGATGCATGGATGATTGTTGGTTGGAAAATAAGATGAAGCCATATACTTCTTAATTGATGCTCATGATGCCCTAGTATTTAGGAAATAAGAAGCCCTTGCACTGTCCAAAGCATAAAATCCTAAAGGATGTCATGGATGAAATAATGATGACAGTTTCAAAAAATATAATTTTCTTGATGGTAAAATGATCTTATTTAAATATGAAATTTGCATAAGCTCGTAGGGAACATTTTCCCCTTTCCAACGATCTATTACTCACCTTATAACTTTTATTAGATTGGGAGAAAATAATTTTTCAAGTTAAAATATAATAACTCTTTAATGTTGGTCGACATGAGCCTATGCACAAGTCAACTCCATGGCCAAATAGCGTGTCTATTCAGACCATACTCAAAAACTAGTATAAATTGACGTTAAAAAACAACATTTAAGCATCCAACTCGATGAATAATATAATCAGAACCACAAGAGAAGGACTGAGGTTGAGGAAAGATAAAATAATATTAAATTTTGTGTAGATTCACCTTAGGCTCAAACATCTGCATGTGATCTGTTGCTACTTGGAACATTCATCTAGGAACAAAATTGTGGCTCAGATCTATTGAGGGGCTAAGGCCTTGAGTCACATCCTCCTATAGAAGCTTACTGCTACAAAAAATATTGTCTCCTATGGGAAATATCAAATTTATTGTCTCCAGTGGAGGGCTTGAAATAAATAACAATCACCTATGCTCATGTAGTCTTGGAACCTTGAATCTCAAGAACTACAACAACTTTTGGAGGCCAGAATTGTGACATCAAACTCGGATTGTTGAAACATGCTTACCTTGGACCTGTGTTGAATAATATAAGATATATGGTGAACTAACAAGTGAATAGTCACCTCTCAAGTCTCAATTTTGCAACTTATTATAGAGGCTCGGATTGCAGCCCATGTTGGAGACTAGGAGCTCGGACCAGTAATGAACTTATGAAGGGTTATGTGGCTCATTTCAGAAGCTTCGTCAATCATCTTTTTCTGAGGCTTGGATGATATTAAAAACAAGTGTGGATATTCACCTTGGAAACTTGGATTAGTGACATATGAAGGCTTAAACAGATCTCTTAAGAAGCTCGCAGTTTTTGAAGGATAGTCTTGCTCAGAATGCGGTCTTCTTGAGTTGTCATACTTCAACATACATCATCACTTGGAGCAGGTCCTATTGATTTTGGAAGCTAGTTTTGAGGATTGTTTTGGGGAAATCCTTGAAGATACTTTTAAGGAATATTGAAGTGAATTTTGGTATAGTTTAGAATGATTTTTATAAGCATCCTTGAGGGTAGCCTTTGAGACATATTGATGAAGCCTTGAAGTAGAGTTTCAAGTAGTCCTTGTACTTGGAGCTTTGAATTTAAAGGTTTCTTTAGAAACTATCTTGAGCACCTATCTGACTTGTTGAAGTCTAGTTTGCAAATATTGTGAATACTTGTTCATTTGTGAAGACTAGTGAAGATTTATTGACTTGTGAAGCATTCTTGAAGTTTAGGAGCATTCCTTGGAGAAGCCTTCATTGTCTTGGATAATTCTTGGGAAAATTTATTGGAGACACCTTGAGGCATTATTGAAGTCATCTAAAGACATCTTGAATTTGATCTTGGAGACATTATTGGAGACCATGATGCATTGAATCCATCATGATGTCACCTTGGAGAAATTGTTTGGGTGAAATGAAGAGATGTGGTGACAACTTTTGAGAAGATAAAGTTGTCATTGATAAATTGATTTGGAGGTTAAGTGAAGGCATTGTTTAAGGTGAATATTTTGTTAGGGTTGATTGCAGAAGATATTGGGAGCTTTTAAGAATCGTTGAATCCATCTTGAAGAATTGAAGCACTCGGTTGGAGCCCTAAAGGATAGTAGGCCTCAAGAAGATTAGGTTGGAGCATGTACTAGTGATAGGGTTGGAGCCCTTGAGGTTGGTGCCTCATAGAGACAAGGTTGGAGCCTTGGAGGGCATAGGTTTGGATCCCTAGATGTTAGAACCTAGTTAAGTCCAAGTCAGTGCTTGGAAAAGTACAGGTTGGAGCCTGGTGATTTGAAGACTAGTGTCTCCATCTAGGGTTGGAGCCCTAATTATTATTGTACATGATTCATTATAAAGAGGATTGGAGCCCTCGTCATTGATTAATAAAATTATTATTATATCATTGTTTGAATAGAAATATTGATTCACCCCCCCTCTCAGTATTTCCAACAGGTCAAAACCCCTCCATAGGGAAAACCTAGAAAATTCTTATCTTCTTATAGAATATGCTTCAAATGAGACAACAACGACCCAATCCTAAGCCAAGTCCTTCTCCAAGTACGAAGTCAGCCCTTCTAACAAGTCCTTCCTTGATATAGCACCAACTAGATACAAATTGAAACTTCGACCTACCAGCTTCAATACTGCTACTTCGATCTACAACTTTGGTTGTACAACTATTGTAGAAACACTAGCTCAACTCTTCAAGAGGTATTCCTTAATCAACACAACTTCTTCCACGGTTAGCAAAGTAAAAACAAAATATCTTGCTCTTCCAGCTACTTGATATTGCAAATTGTCCTGCTGCAACTCAGACTTGCAATTTTGGCCTCTTTAGAAGTTGTAGAAACCCTAATCCTTCACATGTGTGAGAGAGATAGAGCTCAAAAAAAACATTTACATCCTTCATTTCTTCTTCTAGACCTTCACTAAATTCTTCTCTTGCTTCCCAGCTACAAATCAAACTTTCTTCTTGATATCGAACTTGTGAGTGAGTGCGTCACAAATGAGGTTGAATTTCTCCTTTATATATCCTTTCCAATGGGTCAAATTCACTCCTTTAGGCCGACTTTAAGTTTCCAGGGCCAACTTGTACTTTTGGAGTTTATTTAACTTTCTAGAACTAAAAAAAAATATTTTTCCAATTACATTTTTCCTAGAAGGTTCGTAAAAACATGATGTTGACTCCTTTGGCTCAAGAGAATAAATCCTAAGACCTAACAAACCCTAGAAGCATGAATAACATGCTTTTATCTAGAATATCATCAACAAGAAGCATGAAATCATTGCTATAATAATAATAACTTTTTATTTTCTTCTTTTTTTGTTACGTAGGATACATATTGAAATGAGTACAACAATAAATGTGAATATTGAAACTAGTTACATTTCCAACATTTATTTATTACAGTTAAGCACCCTCGAGCTAGATTCAGAGCTTGCAGAGTGAAGTGCTTGTTGAATTTGTAACTATGGTTGGTCTTCATAATGTATAATTGGTCACTTTATGTATTTTTATCTATCATTGTAAAGAACATTTAAAATTCTAAATTCAAAAGAAAATTTATTTTCAGTCAAAGTTCCATTGCAACTTTTTAAAGAAGAAAAATTGAATTTTTGAAATGTAATTTTTGGATCCAAAAGTTGTCAATTCGGCCTCTCTCCAAGACAAGTCAGCCCTAGCTGAAGGCACACCCATTCGTCCAAGACATACTACTATATAAATGCAATTTGACCTCCTCCACTTGGGCGTTCACATTCTCTGACACAAGGCAAGTTTTGTGCAAGCAAGCAAAGGACAAGAAGGAAGAATGGGATGAATAAGAATATGAATTGACTCTCTCTTATCTCTATTACAACTCTCATGTGTGTATAGACTCTTCTCTCCTTGGTTCATAGTTTTTTTGGGCATTGTGTTAAAGGGGGCTGAAATTTTGGGTAACTGTAGGGGCAAAAATTTTTGGGGTGACTAGTAATTATAGGAGGGCCGAAATTTTGGTTCAAGGCAGGTAGAGTGAGTTGTTGGATTAGATTAGGAGGCTTGACTTGAAGGGGAAGACTAGGTTTGACCATAGTTCTAGGTGTGTCTGTTGTTGAACAAGAAGAATTTATCCATTGAAAAGGTTGTTGTGTTTTTCCGCTTGATGGATTTTCACAGGGTAAATCTTGTCTTTTGTTGTGCATTGTGATATATATTGTTCTATTGTTATTTATGGTTGAATTTTTTAAGTATAATTGTTGAATGATATATTTAAATAATTTAAAATAATATCTACATCAAAATTAATTATAAAAATTCTACAAATATTGTGATAATCTCTATTGCACTTAGAAAATCAACATGGTATCAAAGCTTTGGTGAAGGAAGGAAGAACATTGAGATCACCCTAGTAAAAACCATAGAGATAATTTCATTGAATTCCTCTTGTAGATTTGCATCTATGGCTTCTTCAATGAAATCTAAGAACAAGTTAGAGGGAGCATCAAACTTCAAAGCTTGGAAACTTATAATAGATCCTATTCTTGTCAACAACAAAGTTTTGGACATTGTGACAGGGAAGGTTGTTGAACCAGCTGATGTAGCAGTAAAAGAGAATTTTAAGGAGGATGACATCACTACCATGATTTTCATAGTGGATTCCATTAGAGATCATCTAATCACATGCATTAGAAAACATGATACTTTAAATAAGATGTACAATGCCCTAACAAATCTCTACACTATCAAGAACGTTGGCCAACTCATGAGTTTGAAGAATGAGCTTCGAATTAAAAGAATGACTAATGACAACTTTGTGGCTTCATACTTTGTGAGTATTTCCCAAATAAGAGATCAAATTCAAGCAATTGGAGAATCCTTTCTTGATCAAGAACTTGTGACCACAACATTCAATGGTTTTCCTAGATCATGGAATGCTTTTGCAACATGTATAAGTAGCTAGAAGGAAGCCCCTTCATTTGATCAACTATGGACATCTTGTTCTCAAGAAGAATCAATGTTGATGACAAGAGATAGCCAAGAAGACGAAGCTCAACCAATTTCATGTCACTTTAGGAACAAGGGAAAGAATAGTGTTGCTCCTCAACACAAGAAATCAAGAAAGGGATCATCTTCCTCGTCTCAAAGGAAGAAGGATCTATAAAAGATCCAATGTTATGGTTGTAAGAATTTAGACACTTCAAGAAATATTTTATTAAGATGGATAATAAAAAGAAGAGAGGAAAAACAACATGCTTCCGTGGAAGATGTTGGAGATGAGAACCTAAAGAAGCCCATCGGTGACAAGGATTTATTTTACTTTTCTTCTCTGATAAATTCCATTGAAAATGACCATAGCATGTGCCTAGTAGATAGTGGAGTGTAGAAATTCCTTGTAGATTCAAACTACATATTGTAATATGCTAAAACAATTGACTTGAATCTACTCTACTCATCGGTGGAAACAATAATTGATTAATGAATTCACGAAGTAGAAAAAGTAAGAATTCAATCACACATAACACAATAATGTTTTGGGGAAAGACACACCTAAAAACTCCTGCTATCTGTATATTGCATTAATCAGAAAATTTGGGAATATTACAATGCTTTTCTCAAGCCCGAGTAAACTTTGCACTATCATAATCTATCTCACTACTTCAAAAACTAGCTCCAGCCAATACTTAGCCAAATCTCCTTCCTGCCAAGCTCATATTTCCTTGTGCAGTTTCCTAGGGAATTATCCCATATTTAATTAGGAATTCCTCATCCATAACTACGCAATCCATCAATAGGCCTTCCTCTGATTGCATGCACCATCGACTTAATTTAGATGATTTTACAACTGATAGTACATGTCCCTAAACTCTAATCTCAACTGGGTCTTTCTCTGATCTAACATGCATAAATTAATTATGAGTGAATCTTCATTTTACTGGTTGACCAGTGTTGATTACACCCCACTATTGAATCTCCCACTAATTCCTCAATTGGTTGGAACTAGTTTAACTGAATTTAACTCAATTAAACTAAATTAAATAATTACAACTCAAAATAACTCAACCTAGACCCCTAAAATTTAGGAACCACTCTACATGACTCTAGATAGACTCCCAAATCAAATTAATTGAGTCAACTAAGTCAAATTAACTTAGTTAGCTACTACAAGTTTCTATGAGAATTAGAATTACAATTTAATTCCTAACTTAATTCAAGGAAAAATTAAATTAGGATTTTCTTGTTGCATTTTCAGCACTCCCTCTCAACAAGAAATGGATTATGTGCTATCTTGATCTTGCCTCTGTGAAACTCAAATTTTCTTCTTGACAATGCCTTTGTCAAAATATTCTCATCCTTCTCCTCTGTAGGAATGTCCAACAACATGATTCTCCTCTACACAAAATCTCATAGATGGTGATACTGGATGTCGATATGCTTAGACTGATTATGAAAAATTGGGTTCTCAGAGAGTTTGATACAACTCTGATTGTCATAGTAAATCACTGCAGGATCAATATGTTGACCAAACAACCCAACAAGGATCTTCCTCATCCATATAGCCTCACAAGTTGCTTGAATAGCATCCATGTACTCTGCTTCTGCTGAACTGAGTGCAACTGATCTTTGATTCCTGTTGTACCAAGAAATTGTTGGTGACCTAATACTGAAGATTCCCCCTTATGTGCTCTCTCTTTTAGATGGACTCCCTACCCAATCTGCATCTATGAAGCCTTGAATCTTCACTCCCTCTGTACATCTGCATCAAAGACCAAATTGAGTGGTGCCTTTGAGGTATATCAACACATGTTTAGTTTCCTTACAATAAATTTTGGTTGGCTTAGCCATGGATTGACTAAGTTTTTTAACTTCAAAACACATGCTTCGTCATGTGTTCACCAAATACATAAGTGAACCAAAAAGTTGCCTATAAGTAGTAGCCTCCACTACTTCACTTGAAGTAGCATCTTCCTTCCTCCAGTTACCTTCTAGAGGAGTCTCCACGGGTTTTTTTCTCTCCATGTGGAACTTCTTTAGTATTGCGTTGGCATACTTTCCTTGACAGAAAAACAGTTCCTCATCTCCTTGTCATACTTCCTTACCAAGAAAGTAATGCATGAGCCTCAGGTATTCATCTCAATTTCTCTTGCAATATTTTTCAGTTTTTTTTTTTTTTTTTTTTTG
>APFE031752832.1:2302-22381 GCA_000404065.3 Pinus taeda | reverse complement strand
CATTAATTTATTTATTTATTTATTTTTCATTTTTTATGAAAGTTTGTGAGTATGTATTTATTGTTTTTTTTATTTTGTTTAATAAGGGTTTCCAGGTGTTACTTAATTTAAGGTCGTCGTCTCTATTCATGTTGTTGATGAATTTTCGATTTCGATTGCCTCTTTCACCCTTCTTTTTAAATAATGGTCTTCCTCGTGAATTAATTTAACTTGTTCCATGCAAATATAATGTGAGGAGGAGCAAGCATGCTCTGCCAGACCTGATTTTTCTGACCTGTTCCTTGAAATATCATTAATGTGTTCTTTTAATCTTATGCCAAAGGATCTCCCTGTTTCACCTATGCATATTTTGCCACATGAGCAGGGAACCGAATATACTCCTTTGTGATTTTTTGGGTCTATTAGGTCTTTGGCAGAGTCTAGCATGTTTCTGATGGTGTTAGGGGGTGTGAAGGCAACTATGATGTTATGCTTGGTCAAAATTCTAGCAATTTTGTCTGTGGTTCAGCTTGTCATCACCTGTTAGAATCAAATCGTCGACATATAATAAAATAATAAACAATTTACATTCAACCACAATATGGTAAAGGTTTGCAAATATTTCAATTTCGGTGAAGCCCAACCCAGTGAAATAGTTGTCAATCCTGGTGTACCAAGCACAAGGTGAATTTTTTAGTCCATATAGTGCTCACTTGAGTGTATGCACCATGAATTATTTTTATGATGACCACTTCATCATGGAAGTACGCTAAAATTTCTCTCAGATCATGTGTCACAGATGGATCATCTGTAGAAAATCGTGTACATTCACAAGTTAATGTAATTTGCTAAAGCAGGAGACAAGAATCTACTTCTACTCTTTACAGTGGAATCCCATAAACATCAAGCAAACAATAATCAATAGAGGAAGATAATCAAAGGCACATAACACAATAAATATCCAGGGAAAGCCACAGCTCAAAACCCCACTATTTGTTTTGTATTAATCCGGAAAATCAAGATGAAATTATAATGCTTGTTCTCTCAAGAACAATCCCATCACTTAGCAAAATCAATCTCAAACTCATAAGAAATCTCAAGGCGAAATCTTAGCCTCTTCACAAGTTCTCCAAGTCTCTATTCCAATGTGTAATTCCTATGAAGGATAGCTTGTATTTAAATGGAAATAAAGCCTCTAAAAATAGTGCAATCCCTCAAGCATCAGTTCTTGAATGCATGCACTATCAGTGCAACTCAGAAAAATCTAAAACAAAAAGTACATTGTCCCTACACTCTAGTCTCAACTAGGTCTTTCTCAGAATCGACATGCATGAGATTCTGATGAGTAAATATTCAGTTAACTAGAGTAGCATTGGTGGATTTCATTAGTATCACCACTGACTATTATATCACAATTAGTTCTCTCAATTAGTTTGAGAATGAATTTAACTGAATAGACTTGTGAAATTGAGTCTTCTATTTTACAACTCACAATTAACTCACACTAGACTCCTACAAAGTAGGGAGAACATATACATGACTTCCAAAAGACTTCCAACTCGAATTTCCTAAGTTAAGTAATTTTAATAAACTTAATTTAACTATTTTAAGTTGCTATGAGAATAGAATTCGAATTTAATTAATAGCTTAATTCAAGGACAAATTAAACTAAAATTTCTTGTTGCCATTTCTCAACAGTCCCTCTCAACAAGAAAGGGATTATCAACTACCCTGATCCTATCTCTATGAAACTCGAATTTACATCTTGAAAATGCCTTTGTCAAGATGTCAACATCTTTCTCCTCCATGGGAATGTTATCTAACAACATGATCCACCTCAATACACAATATTTTAGATGATCATACTAGATATCATTATGCTTCAACCGATCATGAAAGACTGGATTTTCAGAGAGTCTGATACAACTATGGTTATCACAATAAATCAATGTCGGATCCATTTACTGAAAAAACAAACCAACCAGGATCTTCCTCATATAGATAGCCTCACATGCTTCCTAACTTGCAGCCATGTACTCTACCTCTACCGAACTGAGTGCAACCGATCTCTATTTCCTATTATACTAAGAAAATTCCACTGACCCAAAACTAAAGAACCCTCCTGATGTGCTCTTCCTGTCAGATGGACTCCCTGCCCAATCTACATTGATGAAGCCTTGAATCTTCACTCCCTCTATCTATATGTACCATATCCCAAACTGAGTAGTGCCCTTGAGATATCTCAATACATGATTTGCCTCCTTCCAATACCTCTTGGTAGGCATAACAATCGCTTGACTAAGTTGGTTAATTGCATAGCACATATTTGGTCATGTCTTCACCAAGTACATGAGTGAACCCACAAGCTATCTATAAACAGTAGCTTCCACCACTTCCCATGAAGTAGCATCCTCCTTCCTCCAGTTACTAGCTAGAGGAGTCTCCATGGGTTTACTTCTCTCCATGTGGAATCTCCTGAGTATCTCGTTGGCATAGTTTCCCCGAGATACAAACAACTCCCCATCCCCCTGCCATACCTCCATGCCAAGAAAGTAATGCATCAGCCCCATGTCCTTCGTCTCAAACCCTCTTACAAGGTCCTCCTTGCAAGATTTGATGAGATTCTCATCACCTGTCAATACAAGAGCATCTACATAAGGTACAATAATCAACAACTTACCTTCCACCATTATGTGATACAGGTTCACATCCGCTTCACTCTTCGTGAAGCCCAACCTAGTGAAGTAGTTATATATCCTGGTGTACCAAGCACAGGGTGCTTGCTTCAGCCCATACAATGCTCTCTTGAGTCGGCATACATGTGACTCATGGTCCAAGGTTTCAAAACCTTCGAGCAGCTCTATGTACACCTCTTCCTCAATCATGCCATTGAGGAAGGCAATATTCACATCCATCTGATGGATCTTCCAACCCATCTGTGCTGATAGTGCCAAAATAGATCTGATTGACGAGTACCTTGCAACAGGAGAAAGGGTATCATCATAGTCAATCCCCTCTACCTATGAAAAGCCACGAGCCACAAATATGGCCTTATGCTTATCCATACTACCATCTGCATCTTTCTTTACCTTGTAAAGCAAATGGGAGCTAATAACTAACTTGTCCTCCGGTCTTAGAACCACATCCTGAACATTGTTTCGAACTATGGAGTCATACTCCTCTACCATCGCATCAACCCAAACCAGCTGTTGCACTGCTTCCTGAAAGGAATATGGCTCTGTCACAACACATGCACCCATAAGTGCCATGTATCTAGTGTACCTCTCTGGTGACCTCCTTTGTCTGCACTGAGAAGAGGGTGCTCCCACATTCTCTCGTGCATCATCCAACAATCTGTCAGCCTCTCTAGTGTGTTTTCTTCCCTCTCTAGAAGACTTTGCCTTAGTGGATGTCTCCACTCTCTGAACCTCTACTTGTGGCTGCTCCACATCAATCTGAGGCCTCTCAACCTTAGGAGTGAAAATCTCATCATCTGCATGTAGCTCAAGCCCCCTCTCAGGGGATACTCGCATGGCCTTCTCCTCATCGCACCTGATATCCCTGCGAACCACTGTCATCCGACGGGTCGACATGTAACCCGATAGTTGTGGGGTGTATCAGTGTACCCCACACAGATCCCCAACTTTTTTGTTGGCTCAAGGTTCTTCTGTGCATCTTTGGTCACATGGCAATAAACCAATGACCCAAAAATCCTGAAGTGAAAAACATCTGACCTCTTACCAGAATCAGCCTCCTCTAGTGTCTTCATCTCAAGTATCTGTTGTGGGCTGATGTTCTGAACATAAATCATTGTGTTGCATGCCTCCACCCACAAGTGTAGTGGTAGGCCCTGATCAGGCAACATCGCCCTTTTTTCCCCTACTATGCTCTTGTTCTTCCTCTTGCCAACCCCATTCTGTTGAGGGTTATGGGGTGTCGTCAACTCTTGTTTAATCCCTTCTGTTGCACAGAAGTTCTTAAAATCATTGGAGACATACTCACCACTGCTATTACTTCGTAGAGCTTTAACCTTATTACCAAACTCTTTCTCTACCAATGCTTTGAACTCACAAAACTTTGTGAAAGTTTGATCCTTTTTCTGCATAAAAAATACCCAGCATTTACAAGAATAGTCATCAACAAATATAACAAAATACCTGTGTTTGGCCGTGGATGCTATCGAAAATGGTCCACACACATGTGAATGGACTCTTTCTAGAATAGACTCTGCTCAACTGTCTCTGTCTCCAAAGGAAGCCTTGATGTATTTTCCCAAAGTACAACCATTGCATGTATCAACTTGCTCAAGCATACCTTTGGGAATACCGGTAGAGATTTGCTACAATATATTCAAATCCCATGATGAAAGTGGCCCAATCGCCTATGCCACAACTCGTTGACGTCTCGACTCAACATCTTTTCCACTTTTGAACTCAAAGCAACACAATCCTCTACCTCTATCTTATAGAGATTTTGAACTCGAATCCCTATCTTCTTTACTTGACCCATGGCTATATGTTGAAGGAACGCCTTTCCTTTCAAAAATATCACATCATAGCCTCTATCCTCAAGTATAACAACAGATACCAAGTTCTTTGTCAATACGAGTACATGCATAACATTCTTCAAGGTGAGTGGAGTCGCATGCTCCCTCTGAAAAGTAATAGTGCCCATGCCAGTTACACTATACTTACTATCATCACCCATCTCGATATGAATCTTGAGATCTTTCTCCTCCAGTTCACTGAATAACTCTTTGTCTCCAATCATGTGGAAAGAAACTGCATTGTCTAAGTACCAGATGCTTCCCATCATTGAAGACACCATGCATGCAATGAGGGAAAATTCCAATTCGAATTGGGAGGCCAAAGCCTCACCCGACACTCCTCCTAAGTACTTCTCCTTATACTTCTTCAACGGACAATTTGTAGCAAAGTGTCCCATCTTGTGACAATGAAAGCATTTAACTTTCGTCATGTCTTCTTACCTCCATGATAAGAATATGATTTGGAATGGGAAATTTTACCTTTCCCCTTCCTCGCCTTAACCGCTAAGGCAAAATTCTCTTCATTACCATTGTAGGTTTTAACCCCATACAGAAATTACCTGCATACAAATTCTAAATCACAGAAAAATAAACAATGCGAGAGCATAACACATAAAACACATATACACAGAGATTTCCTACTGGATCCCAAAACCGGGACTACCAGCTTGATTTTTCATTTATGTTCCTTTCAATGTTACAATACATATTTATACATGTCGAAGCATCCAATACCATGGACCGAAAAACCATCGCGTCCAAAACCATGGACCGAAAACCATAGGTAGGTTCACCCAACCTAATATAGGATCCAAAAAAAATTTTCCAGGGGCGCTGCCCCAGACCCCGTAGAGGGGGGCTACCCGCCCCCCTCTAACCCCCTGGTTCACTATGTAGGTTAGTCGTGGAAAGAAAATAACACAACCCAACAATCATTGTTTGATGAAGAGCCATCCCTAGTGTTCCACCTGATCTCATCCTGCATAAAATATAACCATAGTTGTTCCCAATATGGCAACTTCCCCTAACCATTAACAGAGTCCTGATAACTATGCCAATCCTTTGGGAGTCCAAGAAGAGCAAGGCTCACCATATCCTCCTAGTAAACCATGATTCCAACACTTCCAAGTTTATCCCGACATTGAGTGAACATGATCAAGTACTTTGGAATCATCTCGCCTTTCTCCATCTTTATTTTACAAAGTTTATCCTTCAATGACAACTTCCTTTGATCACTGCTATTCTAATATAAGTCCATCAATGTTTTCCACATAGCATGTGGGGTTTCCTTTCCATGGAGACTCAAGACAATATTATCTCGAAGTCCCTCAAGGATTATCCACCTTGCCTTCGCCACACACTTCTTCCACTTGGCCAAGTTATGTGCATTAGTAGCTGCTGGCTTAGGAATTGCTTGTTCAACAAATTCCTTCAAGCCATTTTCCTCTAGCACAACCTCCATCCTATCCCTCCAGGCTATGAAATTTGAGCTACCTTCCAAGGCATACTCAAGCCTCAACCCATGGAATTCCATTTTCTAATCCTGAAGTATGTATTGCAAATTCAACTTTCACCTATAACCCAAAAACTCAAAACTTTGAAATCTCCTCTAGAGAGTTTATTTTAAATTAGCGATATATCCTTCATCTGAACTCCGATTAGGCCGATTGTTTTTTTGAGTTTGGGTATATTTTCCCAAGGAATCCATATCTATAATTTTTTTCTGAAAATTTTGTATAGAAATGCTCAGATCTGCTCTGCATTGGCCCAAAAAAATATTGCTTCGATACCATGTAGAAAATCCTGTAGATTCACAAGCTACTGCAATTTGTTAAAGCAAGAAACAAGAATCTACTACTCTTTACAGCGGAAGCCCATAAACATCGATCAAATAATAATCAATAGAGGAAGAGAATCAAAGGCACATGACACAATAAATATCCAGGGAAATCCACAACTCAAAACCCCACTATTTGTTTTGTATTAATCCGGAAAATCAAGATGAAATTACAATGCTTGTTCTCTCAAGAAAAATTCCAGCACTCAATAAATTCAATCTCCAACTCATAAGAAATATCAAGGCCAAATCTTAGCCTCTTCACAAGCTCTCCAAGTCTCTATTCCAATGTCTAATATCTATGAAGGATAGCTTGTATTTAAAGGAAAATAAAGCCTCTAAAAAATAGTGCAATCCCTCAAGGATCAATTCCTGAATGCATGCACTGTCAGTGCAACTCAAAAAATTCTAAAACAAATAGTACATTGTCTCTACACTCTAGTCTTAACTGGGTATTTCTCAGAATCAACATGCATGAGTTTCTGATGAGTAAATATTCAATTAACTAGAGTAGCAGTGGTGGAGTTCATTAGTATCACCACTGGTTGTTAACTCACTATTAGTTCTCTCAATCAGTTTGAGAACTAATTTAACTAAACTGACTCATGAACTGAGCCTTCTATTTTACAGCTCACAATTAACTCACACTGGACTCCTACAAAGTAGGGAGAACTTATACATGACTACCAAAAGACTTCCAACTCGAATTTCCTAAGTTAAGTAAATTTAATAAACTTAATTTAACTATTTTAAGTTCTTATGAGAATAGAATTCGAATTTAATTCACAGTTTAATCCAAGGACAAATTAAACTGAAATTTATTGTTGTCATTTCTCAACAGTCCCTCTCAACAAGAAAGGGATTATCAACTACCTTGATCTTGTCTCTATGAAACTCGAATTTACATCTTGAGAATGCCTTTGTCAAGATGTCAGCATCTTGCTCCTCCGTGGGAATGTAATTTAACAACATGATCCACCTCAATACACAATATTTTAGATGATGATACTGGATATCAATATGCTTGGACCGATCATGAAAGACTGGATTTTCAGAGATTCTGATACAACTATGATTATCACAATAAATCAATGTCGGATCCATCTACTAAAAAAACAAACAAACCAACCATTTCTCAACATCATCCACTAGTATATCATCATCGATTCATTGATGGTGCTTCTTGGTGGTCACAAAACCTCAATGCAACAACTTGGGCCATATACTCTCCTGACCTTACACCCCTCCACCAAAATGGAATATGTATTAGTTCAACCACCAATAATCAAGCATTTGATGTCATCATAGGCCTCTTTGTCAATTCCTCTCATCTAGGTATCAGTCACCTGCATGTGTTCATTGATTCCTAGCTTGTTGTATTGTAGTTAAACAAAGCCTTCAGAGTATGTGACCCTTCCCTTTTTTAGAAATATCTGCATGCACAAAGGTTAGCTCGTGGTTTTGATCATATCACATTCTCACATATATCAAGAAATCAAAATCATATAGCTAATCAATTCCTAGACTAGCATGTATCACATATATACCATCATCGAGATACATAAATCATAGACATCATATCCATCAAATAAATTCATAAATACATCACATGTATAGATGCATACACATCATAACACATCATGAGAGATGCAAAAAATACACATCTCGTATATTTATATCAAAATTATGTGTACAAAAAATATATACATTTGTTGGCACAAGTCAGAAAAATAAGTCATCAACATGGGAGCATCCTCATAATGGGTCCTTGCCCTGGTACATACAAATACATCTAGGGTTGAGTCCCACCACCCCCATGACCCCTCATTGGAGGCCCCCTAACCTCCTCTAGTGCTGGAACTAAGATAAGATGTGTCATCGCAACTACCATCACAAGACGACAAAGGAAAAGGTGTCGCACTTTATCATGAGTCATCACCCTCTCAAACATGTCCTCCCCTAACCTCACCCATCCCTCCTAAGGCATCCCACTAAGCAAGACACTCGCATGAACCCAGGTATCCTTTGTGTCCCTCAACTACACCTCTAGAGTGGCCACTCGAGATTTCGTAGTCTCTACCCACTCCCATAGCATCACCATCTCTGAGGGAACAAAGGAGATACCTCTATCTCTTGAGGGCCCACCTATCTCGACTCATTGGTGCTACGTTGGTCTCTCAGAGCCCTCCTCCACCCTGTCACCTCTCTGTCATCACAACACATCTACAGCACCAACTATCTACGGTCTACATGGTTCATTTCCCACTAGGTAGGTCAGTGGTTGTCCACATGGACCCATATTTGCATGCAAACATACATGGTATCAACATACTCATAAATATGCACCATAAATACATGAAAGTAAGCATCAAAATTCATAATACACAAAAGAAATCATACCTTCCAATCCCCATGCATCACAAGGACGTAGTCCCATGTTTGGATCTCCACTAGAATCTACACCTGCGTAGGGGTATGCCAGAATCATCTGAGGGTTGGATAGGAACCAACCCTCCATAGTGGGGTTCCAATATTGCCCCACCTCGCACCCACCTTCTCGCAACATCACCTGAGCCCACCATCGTATCTGTGGGTCTCTCGCAAGCCCTGGTGGCACTGCTACTATCGATTGTAGCATCACCACCCTCTCATAGAGGTTGCTACATAGGATATTGGCATTAAAAAACTTTTGGATTGACCCTTGCACAGATACATGAGTTGTTATGTACTCCCCTTGTAGACAAATTGATGGGTCCAGCCCTCTTTACACTTGACAAACTTTAACAAAATGGGTATAAATTAATACGAATGATTTCAGGGCTGATTAACTGTGTGATTAGGTTAGTCAGAGGTTGATTACAATGATTAACACAGATATTTTTCCTCCCGGCCTTTATTACTCATACCAACACCGTTGGATGTTGGACATGTGTCCACTCCTTAGTAATCACACTCCCGCCTTGGTTAATGATCTGCAAACCCTATTCTCCCAGTCATTTGTGCATCATTCTGTTGGAGGTCGAGGGTTTTACTGTGTGGTTCTTCTAGTGCAATTTCACTGTGTGATTATGCTACCACTGTTGTTTTGGCTCAGTCTCAGCCTGGATATTTGTTCAGCTTCACTAGTTGGTAAGGTTACACTATTATGTGCTAGTTTTATCTTGTTCTTCTGCCTTGGTGCTTGATATGCTCTTTATTTTATGGAAACACGCTCATTTGGAAGGATTTTTAATTTCTTTGTATGTGTAGTCTCAGCTGGTTGTTTTGCTGAACTGTGGCGATTGTTCCTTATCTTGGTTTCTTTAAATCATTCGTTCTCAAATTTTCACTAGTCATGTTACTTTGTTGCGTTGGTAGGTTGTGGTCTCGGGGGTCTACAGCTTCGGCATTTTCCACAACTATGAAGGTAAGCTACTATTCTATGTTATCACCATTCTCTACTTGTCATGCTGTTGTCTAACTCACTTGCTCCTTTGTGAGCAAAGGGACCATTGGATGACTGCAGCCTTCGTGCTCTGTATCTTTATTGGTAAGTCCTAAACCCTACGCTTCTAGCATTTTGTTTCCTCAATTCTTCTTTTCCTTCCACATGACACTTATACTCTGTTTTCGGTGGTTTTGTTGCAGGTGGGTTCATTCGAAGGGACCTCGCTTCTGCTCTGTCGCGTGTTGGCAAGACCCAAGTAGGGTCGCTCCTTATTTATCTTGATTTAGTTGCTTGTCTCTATCGTCACTGGCTTAGAACATGACTAGGCTAGTTTTTAGGCGTAAGCACTTTTGTCTGTTCGGCGTAATGTAGCTAAGTCCTTAGACTTGCATTGTTACAGTTCTTGGGTTGTCGCTGTAGGGTTTTACAAGTTAGGGTTTTTCAACCCGTTCTCTATTATGCTCTCATTGAACTTGAACAACGTTATTTTTAGTATGAACTGTAATTTATATTTAACAGAGATTATATGATTACTCTTGTGAATAAAAGAAAAGATTCTACCTTCAGGAAATACCTGTGTTATTGGTTTTTGTCCTTGCTGTCTGGAACTTGTGCATTAACCAAGAATTTCTTTCGCTCTTTTAATTTTAATGGGTCTGGGCCTAATCGTCCATTTTTTTGTAGCTTCTTCTGTGTTTACACTTGCAAGATCTTGCTGACTTGTCGGCCTATTTAACTAATGCAAATAGAAACAATATGTATGCTTTGTAGAATAGACATAAGAGAATTTGCTTTTACTGTGTTAAGCAACTCAACATAAAAATATGTAGATGGACAACTGTGGGATGTTAAAATGTAACTTCTGTGTGCTCAGAGATTTCTATTATTATTTCTCTTTTTCCAAAAGTCAAACCTGTTACAATGCATTTTGTCTCCTTTTGAATAATTTTGGAAAACAGTTTCTCTTAACCATTGTTGGTTACATTTGATAGTTTATTTTTAGTTCTAAAATTGTTTATTTCCCTACACTATGACCTGTAGAAGACAACATGATAAATGAAAACAATTAACTACAATAGTTTGTTTAATTTAGCTTTTATCTTTTTAAATACTACTTCTCCAAAAAACTAAAATAATAAAAGAAAAGAAATTAAAGTGTTCACTTGAAATTTCCTCCTCAGTCCTCTCAGAGACCAAATGACCTTCTGTCATGATGAACCCCTTCAGCTAAATGCTCCTACATCAGGCTCCTGGGGTAATAAAAATTCATGGCTCCGTTCCATGAGCTCCTCCACAAAATAACCTACCTTTTGTATCTGCGCCGCGTCGAGCCACGAACTGTCCTCGATAGGATGGTTCTTCCACTTGACAAGGTACCACAGATACTCCTTCCTATGAGTTTGCTTGGCCACCTGTGTGTCGAGAATCTTCTCGATCTCATGGGGTTGAGCCGAAGGCATTTGCCTCATCCAAGAACCACCTTCAACCTGGGTCTCCCGTTCTGGCCATACCACACTGTCATCTTCAGGGTTCGCAGTATATGGGAACAGATCTGCCACGTTGAAAATAGGTGATATGCCTATATCCAGTGGCAGTTGTATTTCATAAGCAGCTGTATTTATTATATGCGCCCTTAGGAAACTGTTCTTTGCGTAAGTGTGCAAGGACTTCATCCCCTACATTGAACTGCACTTCTCGTCACTTTAAATCTGCCTGCTATTTGTATTTCTAATTGTTGTCCTGCAACTTTTATTTCACTTGCTCGTGTAGATCATTCATCACTTTGGCGAAATCTTCCCCATCAGCACTTCACTTCTCCAATTCTCCCAGATCCCGCAACTCTTGTACTCTGTGAGGATGCATGCCATACAAGATCTGAAATGGACTGTGTCTGGTGCTGCAGTTCGGTGAATCGTTATAAGCGAATTCTGCTTGAGCAAGCGCACGATCCCATAACCATGAATTCTCTCCAGTCAGGCTCCATAACAAGTTCCCAAAACTCATGTTCACCACTTATGTTTGCCCGTCAATCTACAGATGATATGTAGAGCTGAAATTCAGTTGTGTATCCAACTTCTTCCATTGGGTGTGCCAAAAGTGTCCTATGAATTTCACATCCCTGTCGGAAATAATAGATCTGGGTAGGCCATGTAATCTGACAATCTCAGTGAAAAACAGGTGAGCTATGTGAGTGGCATCACTGGTTTTTCTACAAGGGATGAAATGCACCATTTTCGAAAACTTGTCTACCACCACCATCACTGAGTCGTTACCTCACTGCGTCCTAGGCAATCCCAAGACAAAGTCAACGTTGACTGAGTCCCATGGTCTACATGGAACAGGAAATGGTGTGTAAAGTCCTATGTTTTGACTATGTCATTTCGCCAATTAGCAGACTTTACTCCTACTCACAAATCGTTGCACATCCCTTCGCATTCTTGGCCAGTAATAAAAGTGTCCGAGCTAATCTAAATTTTTGTCTATATCGAAATATCCAACTAGACCTCCACTGTGCTTCTCCCGAATAATATTTTCTCTCATCGAACAATCAAGAATACATAACTGTCCCCCTTTAAACAATAGCTTCTCCTATAAATTGTAGTCCAACCATGGATTATTGTTTCTCAACAAGGGATTTTGATAGGCTTCATAAGCCTCTTTGAAATCCTCGTTGGTTTGATACAAGTCTTTCAAATGCTCAAAGCCCAACACTTGTATCGTACTTTCTTGTAAGAGCAAGGCTCTTCTGCTCAACGCATCTGCCATGTTGTTGACTTGCCGGCTAATGTGTTTCAACACAAAGGTGAAACTCTGCAAATATTCAACCCACTTGGCATGCTTGTGGTTCAATTTATGTTGTTGCATCACATGTTGTAGTGCAGAATTATCAGAAAATAAAACAAACTCACTCCCCAACAAATAGTGTCTCCAATGCTTCAATGCTTGGACAACAGCATAGAATTCCTTGTCATAGGATGAATACTTCTGCCTACTCTCATTCAACTTCTCGCTGAAAAATGCAACAAGTTTGTCTTCTTGGCTGAGTACAACTCCAATGGCTGTACCACTTGCATCACAGTGAACCTGGAAAAGCTTATTAAAATCTGGTAACCTTAAAATTGGCTTTTCTGTAATTTTCTTATTTAGGAGCTGAAAGCTTTTCTCTGCTGCCTCGGTCCAACGAAAAGGCTGACTTTCCTTTTTGATAGTGTCCAACATAGGCATGCAGATTTCACTTAAATTTCTTATAAATTTGCGATAAAAACTCGCCAGCCCATGAAAACTACGTACCTCAAACAAGATTTTCGGGGATGGCCAGTTAATGATCACTGCAATCTTTTTTGGGTCCATCTTCAACTCGTTTTCTACAATTACAAAGCCTAGATAAACTAGTTATCTTTGTAGGAAAGTACATTTTTTCAGATTTATCAGCGGCTTATTCTGCTGCAATTTCTCCAACACACTTCAAACATGTCGAAAGTGTTCCTCCTTAGTCTTGTTGAAAATTAATATGTCATCAAGATACACTATTACAAATTTTCTGATGAACTCTTTCAGCATTTCGTTCATCAGTCGCATAAAAGTACTAGGGGCATTACTCAAACTGAACGGCATGACTAGCCACTCATACAGCCCTTCATTGGTCTTGAAGGTTGTCTTCCACTCATCTCCTTCCCTGATCTGAATCTGATGATAGCCACTCTTTAGATCAACCTTTTGTGAATTATGTTGTCCCACTTAGGCAGTCCATCATATTGTCGATCCGTGGTAGTGGAAATCTGTACCTAATGGTGATTTTATTGATGGCCCTCGAATCCATGCACATTCACCATTCTCCTCCTTTCTTGGGAGCGAGAATTGTTGGTACTGCACAAGGGCTCAAACTCTCCCTTATCAGCCCTTTATCTAGCAACTCCTGCACCTGTTTTCTGATCTCTTCATTATCTTTGGGGCTCATCCGATATTCTGCCTTATTTGGTAGACTTTCTCTAGGTATAAAGTCGATATGATGACTGATACTTCTTTTGGGAGGTAACTTGTCTGGAAAATCATCGACTACAATATCACTGAACTCCTGCAGCATTTTTTGAATTTCTGTAGGCAAATCAAACATTTCTGTGTGCAACAACATTGTCTTGGCCCTCCTCACAACAACATAGTTCACTTCACTTTTGTCGATCTGCTTCAAAAGCTATTTTCCATCCATTAGTAATGCTTTTTCCCCACTCATTTCTGTTGTCTCCTCCTCCTTGATGGGCACAAGTGTGTGTTTGATCCCATCTTTGACAAACTTGTAGCAGTTTGCCTTCTCGTCATGCACTACCTTCCAATCATACTGCCATGGTCTTCCTAGCAGTATGTGACACACGTCCATTGGCATAATATCACAAATAACTTTGTCTTTGTACCTGCCAATGTGGAACTCAACTTCACACTGTTCTTCAACCAACAGCTAATGGCCTTTCTGCAGCCATGACACCTTATAAGGGGTGGGGTGCTTCAGTCACTTCAAACCCAACTTCTCTACCATCTCGGTGGCAACCAAATTATCTGTACTCCCACTGTCGATGAACAACTTGCAGCATTTCTCGTGTGATTTGTAAACTGTCTGGAATAATGCTTTCCTTTGAGTTTGTTCAGTTGTTTCTTTGGCTAGTTTCAACAACACTTTGTTCAAAACTAAGGCTTCCCCTATTTCTGGCACATTTTCTACTTCTTGGGGAAGTGCCTCTGCTTCCTTAGGTTGTGCAACAAATGTTCTTCTCTGGCCAGCTTGTTATGCTTTAGGGCATTCAAAAGATCTATGCCCCTATTTGTGGCACCTGTAGCACTGATAGTTAGCTCCTCTACCTCGGCCATTCCCTCTTCCTCGCTGATATGGCCTGCCACCTCTAGTTCTGTCTCCTTTTTCTGTTGTTCCTGGAGCCTTGGAGCTGCTGCCCTCTTCACTATTACTAGCAGTTCGTCCTCTGCCATAGGATTTTCCTTGTCCTCTGCCGGTTCCTTGTCCTCTCCCATCATTTTTTTTTCTAGTGGTCTTTTCCTCTGCCTTCACAGAACTCTGGTAGGCTTCTTCTATATTTTTCGAGGAAAGAATGTTGATTTCATCCAATATTTCTAGTCTCAAACCATTTATGTACCTTGTTGTTTTCTTTGGGGTGTCCTCGGTGTAACCAGCTCTTAAATTTACTCGGTAGAATTATTCTTTATACTCTCTCATTGTCATCCCTTTTTGTCTCAAATTTTGCACTTGCAGAAATCTGGTAATCCTTAGGCAGAAATCTGCCTTTCAACTTGGCCACCATCCTTGGCCATTTCTTTATTCGCAACTTGTTCATCCTTCTTCTTTCCACTTGGACATTGTCCCACCACAGGGCTGCATGTCCTTTTAGCTTTGTTGCAGCGAACTTAACTCTCCAGTCCTCACTGACCTCTTCACACTCAAAATACTTGTCCAATTCGCTGATCCAATCCAACAGAACTTCTGTGGACAAGCTGCCATCGTAATTTTGGATCTCCAGTTTGGGCTTGCTGCTAGCCAATAGGACCAACCTCAACAACCTCATCTCCGGCCCTTCTTCATCTGATTCGTCTGTTGTAATTATGGCTTCTTCTTCATTATCATCTCCTACCTATGGATCCCTTCTCCTTCCTGCTTCAACTACCTCCAAACGAGCAGTAAGGATCCTTATTTCTTCTCTCATTCCTTCATCTACTACTCTGCGCACACCTCTCCCACATCCTCGTCTTCCAACTTCCATGTTTATCCTGGCACTTTCAATTTCCTACTTTGATACCACTTGATGGGTCCATCCCTCTTTACACTCGACAAACTTTAACAAAATGGGTATAAATTAATACGAATGATTTCGAGGTTGATTAACTGTGTGATTAGGTTAGTCAGAGGTTGATTACAATGATCAACGCAGATATTTTTCCTCCCTGCCTTTATTACTTGTACCAGCACCGTTGGATGTTGGACATGTGTCCACTCCTCGGTAATCACACTCCCGCCTTGGTTAATGATCCGCAAACCCTATTCTCCCAGTCATTTGTGCATCATTCTGTTGGAGGTCGAGGGTTTTACTGTGTGGTTCTTCTGGTGCAATTTCACTGTGTGATTATGCTACTATTATTGTTTTGGCTCGGTCTCGGCCTGGATCTGTTTGGCTTCACTGGTTGGTAAGGTTACACTATTATGTGCTAGATTTCTCTTGTTCTTCTACCTCGGCTCTTGATATGCTCTATTATTTTATGGAAACACGCTTGTTTGGAAGGATTTTTAATTTCTGTGTATGTGTAGTCTCAGCTGGTTCTGAACTATGGCGACTGTTCCTTATCTTGGTTTCTTTAAAGAATTCATTCTTGAATTTTCATTGGTCATGTTACTCTTTTACGTTGGTAGGTTGTGGTCTCGGGGGTCTACAGCTTCAGCATTTTGCACAACTATGAAGGTAAGCTATTGTTCTATGCTATCATCGTTCTCCACTTGTCACATTGTTGTCTGACTCACTTACTTCTTTGTGAGCAGAGGGACCCTTGGATGACCATAACCTTGGTGCTATGTATCTTTATTGGTAAGTCCTGAACCCTACGCTTCCAGCATTTTATTTCCTCGATTCTTCTTTTCCTTCCACACGACACTTATACTCTGTTTTCGGTGGTTTTGTTGCATGTGGGTTCATTCGAAGGGACCTAGCTTCTGCTCTATCGTGTGTTGGCAAGACCCGAGTAGGGTCACTCCTTATTTATCTTGATTTAGTTGCTTGTCTCTGTCGTCACTGGCTTAGAACATGGCTAGGCTAGTTTTTAGGCGTAGGAACTTTTGTCTGTTCGGCGTAATGTAGCTAAGTCCTTAGACTTGCATTGTTACAGTTCTTGGGTTGTCGCTATAGCGTTTTACAAGTTAGGGTTTTTCAACCCATTCTCTATTACGCTTTCATTGAATTTGAACAGCGTTATTTTTTAGTATGAAATGTAATGTATATTTAACAGAGATTATATGATTACTCTTGTGAATAAAATAAAAGATTCTGTCTTCAGGAAATACCTGTGTTATTGGATTCTTTCCTTGTTGTCTGGAACTTGTGTGTTAACCAAGAATTTCCTTCACTCTTTTGATCTAATGGGTATGGGACTAATCATCCACATTTCTGTAGCTTCTTCCGTGTTTACACTTGCAAGATCTTGCTAACTTTTCGGCTTGTTTAACTAATGCAAATAGAAACAATATGTATGCTTTGTAGAATAGACATAAGAGAATTTTCTTTTACGGTGTTAAGCAACTCAACGTAAAAATCTGTAGATGGACAACTCTGGGATGTTAAAATGTAACTTCTGTGTGCTCAAATATTTCTATTATTATTTCTCTTTTTCCAAAAGTCAAACCTGTTACAATGCATTCTGTCTCCTTTTGAATAATTTTGGAAAACAGTTTCTCTTAACTGTTGTTAGTTACATTTGATGGTTTATTTTTAGTTCTAAAGCTATTTATTTCCCTGCGCTATGACCTATAGAAGACAACATGATAAATGAAAACAATTAACTACAACAGTTTGTTTAATTCAACTTTTATCTTTCTAAATACTACTTCTCCAAGAAATTAGAATAGTAAAAGAAAATAAATTAAAGTGTTCACTTGAAATTCCTCCTCAGTCCTCTCAGAGACCAAATGACCTTCTGTCATTATGACCCCCTTCAACTAGATGCTCGTGCATCACAAACCCTACCCAATCATATAAATGGCCCCCTAGAGTCCCTGTAGAATGGAAATTTTTGGCCTGGACATTCGTTGAGGGGAAACTGACCTAGTGAGATGCACAATTATCACTAAACCAGATCATTCGAATAAGTTCAGGATGCTCTTAATCCATATGCACCCCTAATCAATGACTTGGGGCCTGCAATGGTGCCTGGTCCACTCGTGTATGTCCACCCATCCTCATAGAAGAAGCAACTATAATACCTCTTCACGAGGCACCAACCCTATCACAAAATAAAAATCCACTGCAACAGTGAATGCTAAATCTCGACCACGGATCCCGAACACCTCTTGTTCCGGACTAGTTCTTTTAACAAATCTTCCTTATTTACACTTTGAATTATTTTTGCATATCAGTACCATAACATAATGAGCATGAACAAGAAAAACATATAGTCACATCAAAGAACACCAAATATAAGGTGGAAACCCAATGTGGGTGAAAACCACCTGTTGTAATATGGCTCTATCTTCTTTCAAATTAGAAACTCCTTTTACAATGGTCTTGTACTGGTGCAGTCCTTTACCAGTACGCAGGCTACAACCTGTAGAGAGCTACAACTCTCTCTCGTTTTCCAGTCTCTCCTGGAAGGGAGCTACAACCCCCTACTTCTTTTCTTACAAGGACCACTTTTCATAAACATCAAATAATCATCAAGTACATGTAGATTTCACAGTCAACAGCAGTAACCAGATCAACAAAACAGAACTAAACCCAGAACACCTTATCAACAGAAAAATTCAGTCAACAGATATTCATGAGACAGATACGCAACTTTCCTTTCTCTGGCCTGCGTCGCTACGCACTTCACCTTCTGCTTCCCTGCGTATACCCGCAGAGTTCCTTCTGCTGTGCCGCGTGCCCACGCACTGCTTCTTCTACCGCGCTGCGTACAGTACGCACCCAGATACACTATCGCGCCACGTACTACCACTGTAGTCACGCACTCAGAAAGACTATCGCGCCATGTACTTTTACTGTGCGTACGCACCTAAACCACTGTTGCACTGCGCACCCACGCAACCCTTCTTCTTCTGCTTCAGCGTACCCACGCAGTCACCCTTCTTTTGCTCTGCGTACCCACACAGTTCGCTTGTTTCTGCCCTGCGTACCCACGCAGAGGCACCGTTAAACACCTGCGTACTTCTGATTAGGGCCAAATTTGCAGATCACCAGTGTGCTACAGTTAGTCGGATGCCCAAATCTGATCATGCGCTCGAGAGATCACCCTTCACAGATTCGCTTTTCACTTCACTTTCATATAGATCAAACTTTTGAAACAATAACCCAATATTTCAGATCTTAAGATATTCAATTTGCAAAAGATGCTTAGCCAAGGGAAATTATTTGCTTTATATAGGCAATCTCCTCCTAAAATCATGGATCAATACCATGAGCCAAAACCATAATAACACAAATACCGTCGGCTAAATACCAAAGATTAAACATAAGAAACCCCACGTGTGCTTTTATCTTCCTTGAAGTGAGTGCACTGGGGGTACGCACCTCCTGAATGGCTGACCTGCGTGTCTGGCCGCAGTCCCTTCACAATGTACCTGCGGGTATGCATCTTCTGAACTGTTCTCCTACGTACTTCTTAATTTTCAACATATTGAGAGCCTTTCCACGGGTGTTGACATCAAGTACAACATCTATAACATATAGCCATACCAGAAACATAATGCCAACAATCTCCCTCTTTGGACTTGATGGCAACCTTAAAAACTTCAGCGTCATTCTCCCCCTTTGACATCAAGGGAAAAGGGTTATGCTCCCCCTAAGAACATGCTCCCCCGGAATATGAACCAGATCTGCAAAGAAGAACCATAATCCACCAGACACCATCAATGACCAAGAAAGAGATAGAGACATATTGCAGCTATATTCAGACCAGCTTCCATGATCTCCTTTGTACATCCTCCATAATGCCAACAATGCATTATATGCTCCCCCTGAACCTGTGCCGCAACCCAGCACATGTACGCATATACCCCAGATGAACCATGCGTACAACCAACAATCAGAAGAGTCTCAACAATAAGATGATGCATCAACAACCCCCAGCTTTTGCCTGAGGTATTCAAAGTCTCCGTGGGCAATGGTTTGGTGAGAATATCAGCAACTTGTTCCTTAGAAGGAACATACTCCAACTTGACCTTTTGTTCAAGCACTTGTTCCCGGAGAAAATGATACTTGATTGGTATGTGCTTGTTTTTGAATGCATGACGGATTCTTTGAGATGCTGATTGCACTTGTGTTATCGCATAAGATAGAGATAGGTGGTGTACAAGTGATTTGAAAATCCTGCAAGGTCTGCATCATCCAAAGGAGTTGAGTGCAGCAAGATGCAGCAGCAACATTTTCCGCTTCCGCTGTAGACAAGGCAATTGAACTCTGTTTCTTGCTGAACCAAGATACTAATCTGGAACCCATAAAGAACGCACCACCACTTGTGCTCTTCCTGTCATCCACGCTTCCGCCCAATCTGCATCTGTATAAGCATGAAGTGTGAGATTTGTATCTCTAG
>APFE031752823.1:104718-149459 GCA_000404065.3 Pinus taeda | reverse complement strand
GCCCTAACACATTAGTATTCCATAATGGATTATGCAAGTAAGAAAGTGGAGAGGAAGTGTTTTGAACCATACCTGTGGGCCATGATTTCCATAGTTTTGACCTTTTTGCAGCTTCCTCACCTCTTTGATATGCTACTTCCATCCTAGATAAGGAGGAACAACTATCTATGGGATGCTCCTTTTGGTCATGAGGGCAAAACACTTCATCAAATTCTTGATTTTTATGAACCTGCAAAACATCCAATTTTTAATTTAGAGAGCTAATAAATTCAACTTTAAAGTTTTCAAATAAAGCATTGATTTCAGCTCTTATGTCTCCTATTCTTGTAGCAGATTTAGAAAAGAAGGAACAAAAATCTCTAGAACTCTTACTAGCCTTGAAGATTCCTCTTGAATACCTTATGCATAACTCACAAACATCATCATATGATAACTGAAAAACATCACCTTTTCCTATCAGATTTAAGAGTTCTAAAAATTCATCTTTGATTCCTTTGAGTGTTTTTAAGATCTCTTTTTCCAAATGCTTATATTTTGATTTTTGAAGGTTGTATTGAAATCGATCTACATAGTCCTCCAAGCTTTCATCTTCCCCTTGTATCATAGCAAAAATATCTTCATTTGTCTTGCAATAGTCTTGGTACTTCTTCAAGAATATGTTCTTCATGTCCTCCCATGTTTGGATGCAATTCCCACCTAGGCTCATGAACCATCGAAGAGTTGCTCCTTCTAGAGTAAGAGAAAACACTTTCAATCTTTGATCATTAGTGTAAAAATCATATCCTCTACAAAGTATTTCGAACTCAAATAAAAATGTATCTGGATATTCATTTGTCAAACCATGAAAAATTGGTAGTGAAGATGGGGGAATTATGTGCATTTATGTCACTCCTCCTAGATATTTGATAGGAAATTCAAAAGTAGAAATGTGAGCCATTTCTTACCATAATATAAGATGTTCTTCATGTGTTTCTTCGAGGCTCCTTCTTCAAATGTTCATGTCAATTGGTTAGTGAAATGGGTGGTGCTTACATCACCACTTAAGTGAAATCATAAGATTTATTTTTCAAAATTTCTATTTTTTTCATTCACACAGAAATTCAAACATCTATTTCTACCCTAAGTTCTTTAACAATTCTGTCGGAAAGCGGGCGGGGGATCAGGGCTTTTACATGCTCCTGTATGCAGGTTCTTACCTTCTGTTTTTAATACCCAATTCCTTCCTAACAAGCACTCATCAGATGCATACTACTCTTTAAAAATGGCTACACTCTCCCCGGCAACGGCGCCAAAATGTCGAGCGATAAAAAGGTGTCTTTTTAACTCCTAATTACCTTCACTTTAATTGTCAACCCAGGGATGACTTTTTATTTCAAGAGTGTACTCAGTCTGAGGTGGCTATTTACTCAAGAATATGTTTTGCAGTATAGTGCTTAAAATCCAAAAATAAATGGATGCTTGAGAAGAAATCTAACTACAACAACATAAACTCAAAGCTCTAAAATCCAACTATTCACTCAACAAACATCAATCGAGGATACAGTAGCAATAACTCATTCCTCTAGAGATTGATACAATTAAAATCAAACTAGAACAAGACAATCAATCTGAGAATGAGGAAGTAGTAACCAATGTTCTCTACAGTTGACAGCCCTGTATTAAAGCAATTAAAAGGAAATAGAATTTAAACTAAAGCTGCTATTGGAAGTAAATTAGGAAAACTCTTTTAAAAGAAAACACTTGAAATTAATTAACATAAATGAACAAAAAAGTAAATGGGCAGCAAACTGTAATTAAAGGAATCTGAACAGCAAACTCTAATCAATGGAAACAGACAACATCAAAGCCAAATTAATAGCAATCTTTACTCTAAGAATAAATCGGACAACAAACGGAAATAGAATGGCAGCTAATTAAAAATGAAATATAGAACAACGCTTAGAGCCTATGGTGCTGAAATAAATAATACACACAACATACAGAGATATTAAGAAAAGCAGTAATCTAAGTCTGATACTACAAGTAGTAATCCTGGTTAGAAAGGGTAACGATTACAATTCATAATGGAACCAATTGAACAACAATCGTATGAAGTATAAACCATAGAAAAATACAGTAATACTAACTTAAGAAGGTTACAGCTTGATTACTCTGCAATTAAACAGCAATAGCATTCTGTAGAGAACAACAATGTTACATTAACGAATTTAAAGGAATAACAATACGTTATAAGATCAGAATGCACATTACGATTTTCTTGTTGCAAAGAACGATATATGAAATATAATAGAGTTGCAATATAAGATAACAAAACACACCAGATTACTGATTCAAGCTGATAAGAAAAACCACGCATGAACTACAAATATAATACACAACAGCAGCAGCAGCATACTCCACCAGCAAGCTAGGTCCTTAGCCGCCAGGGGATGCTGTTGGGTTACTTCAGATGAAAAGAATGAACAACAACTTCCAAATCAGGTATTAATCATTAAATGGTGAAATCATTACAACAACTGAAGCTTTGAGACTTACAGCATGAAACAATCCTTTCTTCCTCCTATCCTATCATGAATTATTCATTCTAAATCTCTAATTCTAAATCCTCAATTCTCCATTCTCTTAGCCATCCCCATCTCTGATCTCTGTTTTCATTTAAATAGAGAGAGATGAGAGAGCAGTTACAATAGAGATAATTACAACATGATTTCTATTACAAAATTGGATTGTTTCCAACCAATTGAGCAACAAGAAAATATATTTCAATCCATCTTTCAACAAGAGCAAGACAAATTTGGCTTTGCAACTGAGATTTGGAGGACAGTCGCAACAACGAATTTGAGAAAATCATGCTCAAAGAACCCTTCGTTTCTCTCATTACAAGCCGAATTTGGGCAAACCATTCTCTCCTAAAGTTAATTGGGTCCGTTCTGGACAAAACCCATGTTCCGAATTTTCTAGATTCTTCTTCATTTGCCCAGAATCTCAACCGAAAAATTGTCACTTCTTATTCCAGCGAATTTCTGAGTTGGCACTTTTAATGATCAAATCTTCAATCTATAAATTATCTTGGAGGCTAAAAATGGTGAATAATGTTACAACCAATTTATTAAAACTATCATTGATAAAATCATGCATAATCATCAATTTATTAGAAATAAATGAGAATAAATAATATTCATTCATAAGAGCATAAATCATTATAAAAATGGATTTATATAATAAATTATGATAAATGATGTGATGAAGAATGGTAGAAATCGGTGGAATAAGCGTTCAAAAGTAATAATAATAATGGCATATTAACGACCCAACACATACCTTAAGGATTTTTTCTGTCTCCACCCACCAGTCAAAAGATTCCTGGAGAAAACCATCTCCACCCCCAACCCTTGGAGTTTTCCTGAGACCACCTCACCTAGTTCCAAAACCTTATGATAATCCAAAGCCCAACCAAGAATGAATCCCATCACACCACGAATATCCAGGAAATGGCAAGGTAAGGATGAAACTGTTATGCCCCTATACCAACAGGCATCATATATCATGATTGAATTAGTTTAAATCTAAAATATGTTCATACCTTTGCTTGTTGCAAATGTTTTTCATATTTGTAAAAAACAAAAAATTAAAAAATGTAAAGAGGGTATACCCTAGAAAAAGAATAAAAGGGTAAAAAGTACAAAGAAAAGGTCAAAAAATAAAAGAAAATGAACCCCAACAAAAAGAAAATACCATGAAAGTGTGCAAGTCTAAATGCCACTATTATTTACTTTATGCATAATAAAGATTGTGTACAACTTGTTACTTATGCCACAATCCATGGTAACCAAATAGTTTAATATTGGTTATTCCATGTTTTGAATTTCATGCTTAGAGATAGAGAATAAAATCTAACCAAACTATTTAAACTTGGCAGACAAGTAGATAGGTAGAGTGAATAAAAGGAGCTCAACAGTTTAATTTGATCCCTTGGATGTAATAAGTGTAGCTTTAGATAGTTATCACTATGTAAAATAAAAGAAAGTGTGAAGAGGGTTTGCCAATCTAAGTGCACCCTAATAAAGAAGTGAAAATGCTAGGATAAAGTAGGTAGGGCAAGTAAATGATGATTGCAGAATAAATGTGTGGTGAATGGTTAAGTTTAATGCTTAAATTTTTTGCTTTCATCACTTGGACAAAGCACAACTCACATTGGAGACAACACATCAAGGAAACAAAGTCAAATTAATTAACTTCCTTACTCCATTTTTCCCTAAAAATTCACTAATTTCCCCTAAGTGCTAAAGGTACCTATAAACAAGTTAGAGGGGCTCAGAGCATTTCTCTGACTTTTGGAGTGACCGGACCCTCGACCCAATAATTTGGAATGTCTAAAGTACTTAAATCCCCTTCATCAACAATTACCCCTTCATAAAGTCACTCATTCCCTTTATAGAACTTTTCCTAAGTAAAATCCTATTTTACTTAGGGAAATTGAAACACTAAACCCTCATATTAGCCTCAGTAATATTGTATAATGAAATGCTTTCGGAAACATTTTTACTTAGTGCACTTCATATTCCATAATCATATTAACTTCTAACTAGTATTATTATCTAAATCCCAAAATGAATTAGCTTTTCCCCGTATTATTATTAAAAATCCCAAAAAGTTACATATCCCACCCTCGGTTACAAAATAACCTTAATAATGTTTGAATAAATGGGATTAATTAGTCAACCCGTGACTAATTAAGAAACCTGACCCTCGCCATGCTAAATAAATGATTAATTAATCCTCATGATTAATTAATAACTTTTTGACCAATTGCATTACCCCCGATGTAATTAAAAATTTTTAAATTAACGTCGGGCCCCCTCCATTAAACACCAGTCACTTCCCAATCCCCGACCACCGTCAGATCGGATCTCCCAGATCTGATGGCCATCGCTCATATCGTGCGGGCCTCTCAGTTGGACGTTATACGCGTGATATGAGCGGTTTTCCCAAAAGCGTTGATGCTACATGTCAGTTGATAAGTGGAATCGTGTGCCCCCCCCCTCAATACCACCTACCTCCCATAAGTGGTGTGATAAAACCCACTTACCGCCTCCCACAAACGACAAAATGTCACATCATTAAGTTGGCATCACCTGTCCTTGTCGCTAAACCTGCCAAAAAATTGACTTTGCATAAAAAACAAAGGGTAATCCATTTTGCGTCCTTTATCCAGAACGGTTCCATGCATGCACACAGTATGTCCAAATCAACCAGTTCGTCTCCAAACTGTCAACCACCTTAAACGCTGCGCTTCAACGCCACTCTAGTCTACTGTGTGCATCCTGCGAATGTGAACATCCTTGCCAGTTGCCCAGAAACAGGTATTTACTAGAATTTCTCCCAAAAAAACCTGTTATATACTAAAAATTCCTTTAAATTGTTTTAAAACCCAAAAGTTTCAGTATATTTGAGTTGCTAAGCTTAATTCAAAACTGCCAGACACTTCTGTTTTCGACAATTTCATTGGAAATCCCAGTTTTGTCCTCAAAACACAAGAACTAGGATGGAAACCCCCGTGGCCCTCAATGTACCTCCAATAAATGCTCCCCATAAAGACTTGGACTACCTTCCATTAGCAGATAAAGGCTTCTAAATAAAATACCTTGAACTTGATAAAAGCCCCTTAAACGTATATTGCCGATGCCAAGATGATTACATAAACAATTCGGATACCATAGGACTTTGGGAATCAAATCTCCCAAAGTACCTATTCCCTTATGTGCACATTTTCCCGGACAGTATCCATCAATGTCATGCCAATTATAATCCTAACCTCAGAGCCATAATGTCCCCCGACGAGTCAGTTCTGTTCACCATTACTACTTATTCAATTAACGAAATGTTATGGCTTCAGCCTGGCCAAAACCTCACCCCCATTTCCATGGGAGAATTACTAGAAAAATCCACCAAAATGTCTAGTTCTGAACTCAGCCGTATTTTCCATACTTTCATGGATAAGAATCATATACCCAAAGACCCCCTCGCTACCTAACATGTTTCTTCAATGAGATAGGCAAATATATTGTTAATATGATTGCTGCCATTATGGGTTTCAATACTAGTGAGTTTGTTGATGGACTAACCCTAGTTTTCATGAGTATCTTCACCCCTGGTCAGCCTCTTGCTGTCAAATATGACTATGCTGCATTCATTGCTGAAAAAATCCATGACCAATTCATGAGGCTAGAAAATGAGAGAGTGTCCAAGTATTCTACAGTCCTATATCACCTCTTCCTTTACTATCAAACTAACAAATTCCCATTCTCTGTGCATAATCTTGATACCAAAGATAACCCAGGTCAGTGATTTTTTGGACCTCTATTTTTCACCACTCACCCTCTTCTCCCTATTCATATATAGATTTCATTGATCATTTTGTCCATTCTGTAACTACCATGCTGATAGGAAGTTCTCCTCCTAGAATCAGTGATGATATCAAAAGAATCCTTCAGTTGTCAAAGCAGTATAGGATAGGTGATTGGTACTTATACTAGAATCATACTGAGGTCAAAGTGTATGGGTGTGAACTGCCTCCATTCAAATTGCCCAAATATGTCCCCATGAGATTATTTTCCCTGGAGTACTACAGGCAAATAATCAACTCTGATCAAATCCATTTCATAAAAGCAAAGAAGAAAGCCCAGCTAAGGATCAAAGACCACTTAGGCCCATTTGTGTGCAACAACAGAAAAGCAGGGCAAACTGCAGAAGAAATCATAGAAACAAGGATGCATTTAAAGAAAGGTTTTGTTTGGGCATATGATCCTCACAGTTTCATCTGTGATAGAAGGTTAAAACACAAGTTGTCACCTTACATCCGTCACAGGATCCCTGAAATAGAATAATATGCCAATTTAAATGAATGGAGGGAAGGGACATTGGTAGAACAAGATAGTGATAAAGTTGAAGTTGAGAATGTGATGAAAGATTTGGAGAAGAGACTTGACCTAGAATCCTTTGTATAGGTGCCTGCAGAGTCTTCCCAAAGGCTAGCCTAGGAATCCAGTGCTCCCACAACAAAGCCTTCATAGAGGCAAACTCAGGAACCAAGTCCATCTACATCAGAACAACCAGAAACAATAGAACAACCAGATAAATCAGAGCAGCCTGAAATATCTATAGAGTTAAATCCACCACATCCACATCTAACTCAAACTAATATGGTAAATCCTCCAGTACTACAGACTCCTCTAAATGAGGAAAGGAACTTGAAAAGAGATAGAGAAGTAGCTACCCCTCCAAGCATACCCACAGATCAACCCTTTGCTAAGAGGCAAAGGATGAATCCATATTCAGAGGAGGAATTCATTGGAGAAACTACATAGAGCATGAGAAAAGAGGTACATATAGTTTGAAAATGTTCCCAACAGGTGGGACACCCTCAAGTTCACATAGGCAAGAGCTAAAAAGACAACAAAGCATAGAAGTTTCATCTCTCAGGTCTTCTTCTGAGAAAATTATAGATATAAAGGGGAAGTTTAAAGAAATAAAGATAAAGAATGAGCAACTGAAGGCCCAAGCCTATGCTCAGTGCTTAAAGATGGCCCCTACAAACCAAACCAAATTGATGTCAGCCTTTGACATCAAAGAAGGCAAAATGCAAATGAGTTTCCTAAAGCCCACAGTGCTGCAGCCAAAATCCTTGGCAGATTATTTCAAAACTGACTTTGAAGTCATGGCTAAAGACATTCACCCTATTGATTAGATTGAACTACACAAGCAAACTAGTGAGATGGTCTACTCAACACTGACCAGTAAAGCAACGATGGCTCATAGATTGCAAAATTCATTGAGCAACACTACAACCTAATTGCAACTGGAAAAAGCCTCCTCACAAGCAAAAGATAACAAGATAAAATCACTAGAAGAGTTAGTAATTGAGTTGGGTCATGACCCAAAAGATGTTAAGGCAAAAAAAAGCTTAATGAAGAAAAAGAATGAAGACATAGCTGCACTTAGAAAACAATTGAAGTTGCCTCCACTCATTCACCCTCAGACTGCTGAAGTGATAGAGAAGAAAAATGAAGAACTTACAGACTTGGTCCTTAAGTTAAACGAGCAACTGAAGGAAACAAAGCAAGAATTGGAGAAAGAAATGCAGTCAAGGCTGAGTGAGTTGACCACATAGCCTCAAATTGTAGTGCCAGTAGTTTCAACAACAGTTCCTTCTACACTGGCAACCATTTTAGCACCAAACATTCCTTTGGCAATAGTTGCACCCATAGAGGCAACAGGTACATCACAAACATGTACATCACATGCAGGTACACCTACACAGAGCACAAAGGACTTGATTAAGTCAATGGAAGAAATGAAACTCCATGTAACAGAGCTGCAAAAAGTAAAAGATAAATTCACTACTTTGGAGTATAAATATGATATATCAAAGATGAATTATGTAGAAGAAATAAGGAAAAACAAAGGCATGACACAACATATTAAAGCATTGGAGAAGGATCTATCATTTGAAAATCCTTTTACAGACATCAGGAAAATATTATGGACTAATATCATTGATTCCGTCAATGATATTTGGTCATCAATTCAAATTATTTTTGAACAAATTGATTTAGTAAAGCTTTCTCTTGAAGAAATTGAGAAGACCGGAGAAGAGATGGGCAAGAACCCTGAGGAAGCTATCATATTAATCAATTTTCTAAATAGTAAAAGCAGGCAACAGTTAGAACAATTAAACATTGAGGATATGACTTCTACCATCCTTGAACTGAAGAAAGTTCTGACAAAAAGGAACTTAATGCAAGGCCTGGAGCGAAGATGTCAAAATATGCAGGAAGACATAAATGAGTTCATGAGAAAGTTTGACATCTTAAGGAGTAAAGGACTCCCAAGCCCTTTAATCATCAATGATAGGCTAATGGTTCAGATAGACTACATCGACAAACTACACCAGCAGGCTGACAGTCAGGCTAGTTCATCTTCAACCAAGGAATTACCAACAGGAAAAGTGTTTTACGATGGTTTAGAGAACCTCTTTTTCATTGAACATGAAGTAAAGCACTCATTCGTAGTACAACCCAATTTTGTGAAGTATACAAAAGTAGATGAAATTGACAGGAAGCTAACAAAGACAAGAATACCAAAAGATGATTGGTGGACCAACATGACTGACATCCTATAAATTACCATGGTAAACAGTGAGGTAAATAGAAATAATTACCATAATAAATCTTGGTAAAAAAGATGAATGTTGGTAAACAGATAAAGAGTATCAGTTATAGGTGAAAGAATATCAGTTGAAAAGATCAAATCAGATGTCCAATACAGAGTTACTAGGGCAACAACAAGATGAAAATTCGTAGAGCGTGCCTCCAGCTCCTTCAACAAAAATAGGGACAACAACAATCAATTCACTTTCTGTTTCTATATTCGACACCATCTATCTCTATATTTGTGTAAAAAGATATTTCATATTCCTAGAATAAATCTCATTTAGTTATGAGATATTTTGATGTAAATTTTTTATAAATACTTCTTTATTTGAAGTATTAGGTGGGATTCTACAACATTTCTATAGACATTTTCTTCTTGAATTGAAGGGCTATTGTACCGACATTTGTATGGCTTGCTGGATCAAGGAATACAACTAAGGCAGTTAATAGGATACTTGTGTCAAACATAAATCAAATAAGTATTCTATATCTCTTGTGTTTTACTGTTTCCCTCCTGTTTATTAATAATCATATGTGTTTTCATGAAATCTGAAAGATAAACAAAATAATGATATTTCAGAAGTTGCTTTGCTGCAATATGTTTTAAAAGGTTTATCTTTCTTGATGTTTTCTTCTATACTATCATAGTTGAGGAATTCTTAAATGCTCCCTTTCTTTCATAGCTCATCATAGTGACCCATTTAACAAAGAATACTTAATTGCTCCTTGTTAATGAGTACCTTCTATTCTGCATATTAAACCCGGTTAAAGGATTCTTCATTGCCATTTCTCCTTGTTTAATACCATTTCATCCATCTATTTGAACTTGGCATTTGCCTTTTGTTCTACTACCTTGCCCTGTGAGTTTTTCCTTTAGTAAATGATCTGATCTAGTTAGGCCAATATTCGATTGACTCCATAACCCAATGGCTTGAAGGCCTTACTCTATCCATCTGTTCCCAGAATTCCATCACCCAACCAAAAATACCCTACAAGCTTTCATAGCTAGCCTAATATCTCACAAAACAAAGCTAAATCATAAAGATAGAGCCCTCTCTGAGTACAGATTGGCTAGATTCTGTACTTAAAAGATTGGTTTGTGGTTACCTCGGAGGGTCCCTTGTTTTGATAACTTCTAAGGGAAAATGTAAATGATAACAGAGACCACTATTAAAAATGGAAAAAACCATGTTAATGACATAAAATGAACTTAATAAACAAATGCATGTACCAAGAATTCATAGTCCAGTAAGGAAATCAAACATGTAATCTATTGCCTGCAAAATATTCCTGTTGATCCAACCTTCTCCCTACTTTCCTCCGCTTTCGTTTCCTTTTCCTTTTCCTTCCATTGCTTGCTTTCTTGGCTTTCTCCAAATCCAAGTGAATGATAAAGTGCTCCAAGAATTCTCTAAGTGTGTTAGAGTGTAAGGAGAGAACCAAGACTAAACTGACAAAAGTTGTGAACTATTTCTCTAATGCCTTTTTATAATTGATCTCCCTTTTTCTTCATTTTCCTTCATTTTTCCTCTAATTTTCCTTACATGCATATTTTTGTCTCTTCATCTCCATTTTCTCAAATATTCCATTGTTTCTCATAATTAAATGCCAATTATTGCCTCTTTTCCTTTTCCAATTTCCATAGCCACTATTAAATTGCAAGTGATTCCCACTACACTGTTTTCCCAACATTCAACTTGGAATATGTGTCCCATTACCTTAGTCTTATTTTTCCTTTATTATCCTTTATTACATGAAACTTTGACCATCCTTCTTCTTTACAAACAATACTGGTCCAACCCAAACAACACACTTGGCCTTATGTATCCTTTATCAAACCTTCCCTTAAGCTGCAACTTTAATACGACCAACTCCAAAGTACTCATCCTGTAGGGTGCCTTCGATGTTGGTGTTTCTTGTGGTACCAAATGAATAGAGAAAACCACTTCTCTCTGAGGTGGTGACTCTGCTATATCTGCATGAAATATATCCTAAAATTGCTGTAAAATAAGATACCTCTTCAAGACTTCATCATCCTCAACATTTTTCCCTTTGTCACTGGAAACATGCATTAGAAACAATACACACTCTTTCCTTGAATTGTGATTAGCTTGCATGGATGTAACCATTCTCACTGATGTATGCTTATTCTTTCCCTGCAAAATTACATTTTCTCCATCATCATCCATGAGCTTAATGGCCTTATCATAGCAGTCTACCTTGGTCATGTGCATAAAAAACAAATCCATGCCCAAAAGCATACTATATGATCCCAAAGGAACCACATTTAGATTTTCTGATGTAAGCATACCATTCAGCTCAAATGCACAAGTTCTCACCCAATGATAAACTCTTTCCTTCGTCCTTGTAGCCAGCTACACCAACCAAGATTTTTCACGCACTTCTTTACTCAAACCATACTTATCCACCAGGTCAGGGATACGATAACTATAATTAGATACAAGATCAATCGAAATGGAAAAAACTCGACCACCAATCTTACCTTCCATCTCAATAATGGAATCCTTATGGTTTTCTTTCCTATTATCAAGCATTGTATAGATCCAAGGAATACTCTAACCAACATCCCCAATTGTTTGTGCCTCCAGAGCACTATAGACCTATGGTCTACCACCCTAGTGCAATGGATAATTCTTCTTGCAATGATCTTTTCCACAAATCAAACACTACAACAATTCTGTTTCACTACTTTCTTTCGTTTCTCTCTAGGATTAGGTCCGTGTCCCTTCTCAACTGCATTAAACTTCTTGTAAGGAGCCACATTTGCTTTCTTACCTGCATCCCAAGGTATTACTCGCTTCTAAATCCATTTTCCTTTAGCCTTCTAATTCCCTTTCCAATCACGCTTAGGCTCAAAATTGTGCTTACACTTCTCATAACAATGATTCAACTTCTTGATGACTTCCTCCAATGATCGAGGCTCATCATACTCAATTTGATATTTAAATTCTAAAGGAAATCTACTAATGAACCTTTGGACCTTTGTCTTCTCATCCTGAAGGTAGGGAAAATACCACAACAACTCCATAAACTTGGTCATGTACTCTTCATCTATCACGGAACACATCTTGAGCTCATAGAATTCCTTGGCCTTTCTATCATAGTACTTATTCCTAAAGAGTCTTTTAAAATCATGCTAACTTAGCTCCTTTATCATGATGCCTCTGACACACTTCACATCTTCCCACCATATATCTTCTTTCCCTTTGAGACTGAATATTGTCATCTTGGCTTTCATACTCTTTGAATAATCATGCAATTTCAAGAAATTCTTCATCCCAAGAAACCATGCTTTGCATCTTCTCATTTCTTCACATCCCCATCAAAAGTAGGAGGCTTGGATTTACTAAACTCCTCTGGGAAATATTGCTTCTCACTCTTCCTATAAGGATGATGATGGTGATTATGATGATGTATCTCTAAACGAGAGCTAGAATAGAAACCATAAGCACTACCTCCTTTGTCAAGTGTATCCAACCATATACCACCTCCGACTGTATCATATATGTATAAGTTATATCTAGTTCGAGACTTGCTACCATACGCCCCATTTTTCGTTTCCTCCTATCGATGACTAATCCCTAATTGTCCCTATCTTTACAAATCTAATAGGCTCTAAAGGACGACTGCATTAACCTCAGCTTGCTTTTCGTGACCTTTCCAAGCCTTTCCAATGTCTCAATCATCTTGTTATTATCTTCCTCACAACTTGTAATTTCTTCCTTTAAAATTCTTAATGTATCTGTTATATCAAGAGTATAATCATCTCCTTGTTGCTCAACTGATCTGTAAGGAGAGTCACATGAACTATAATCCACCATTCTACTGATTGTCCCTGATATTCTTCTTCCTGTGAACATATCATTAGATAAACCAAATACAAAACATAATCAAACCATACCTCAATGTATCTCAAGGAAGACTATCTCATCTGTACAAATCTGTACAGATTAACATGATACATATACATACATCCACATCTCAACATCATACATGATAACACAAAACTACATTAATAACCACAAGCATGGTAACTGTAATCATCCAATGCATGACATTCATTCATAACTATATGCATTTACCCTAAGGTCTAGGGCTACAACCTTGCTCTAATACCAACCTAAAATGCGTCCTCCCACATTTACCCACTTTTACAAGATCTCCAAGGTAAACATGAGCTGAGTGTCAGTATGATAATACCCAACCTCCAAGTTCTTGTTATGGAAGTGGGGCCCACAATTTTGAAGTAAACTAACATCCATCAGAGACTATAGATCACTTAGGATCCTACCAACCAGCCTAGGTGATCAATCCCTGAGTTGGAACTCCTTTCCACTAGGTTTAATTTCCAACCACACCCATAACAATGCATGCATGTGGTTGGGCAGATATAACTACAACCATAGCCCTGCCTCCGTGCAATTATGACCCAAATTTCCCTATTTATTGCATGCAATCATGAGATCTATACCTCCATACCACTGCCTAGAACTACCTATAACTTTCCATAATCATGAAAATGATGATAACGATCCTAACTATTCAAAACTTGAACAAGATTTGAACCAGTACGTGCCTAGTACCCGATAGACATTTCGTCAAACATATGGTAAATATATAAGTTACAGGTCATATTCATATCATAAACTTCTGAACTTTATCTGAGAATCAGCAAGAAGGCTCAATGCCCTCTCAAGTTAGCTTTAACAACACTTGTTAGCTCATGCATTCATCAAGCATTCAAATAAACTATCAAATCATGAACAAGAGCCATAGTTAGAGCACATCATAAAATCGTGCTTATAACTAGCATATAACTAGAATATAAACCATTACAACAAAACCATAAGATCACTTAATAACTAGTACATGTTCTCATAAATCATAATGAGGAAAATAACTAGTATTAACATATGCAAAATCCAACCAATTCAAGGACTTCCACATACCACACAACCATAGATTAGGTTGAACCAAATATTTCTTTCATCTAATCACCTCTATGTCGTATTCTAAGCCTAAATGTGGGATCTCATGGGATAAACTAAGACATAACCAAACAGGAATCCAAATATTAAACCACCTCCACCCTCAAGCTACAGTGACCTCACCTAAACTGGTCTCGAGATCACAAAACAAATGCAACTTGTTACCTACAAAATTTTCCTGGTGAAGCTCCTAATCCAACCTTCTACTTGTTTTCCTTCACTTTCCTTTCCTTTCCATTTTCCTTCCCTTTCTTGCTTGCCTTTATCCAAATACAAGTGAATGTTAAAGTGCTCAAAGAATTATCTAAATGTGCTAGAGTGTATGAGAGTGTAAGAAGAGAACTGAGATTGAATTGAAAAAGGTTGTGAACTATTTCTCTAATGCATTTTTATCATTGATCTCCCTTTTTCTTCATTTCCCTTCATTTTTCCTCTAATTTCTCTTGCATGAGTATTTGTGTCTCTACATCTCTCTTTTCTCCTATTTTCCTTTATTTCTCATAATTAAATACCAATTATTTCCTCTTTTCCTTTGCCAATTCCTTTAGCAATTTCCATAGGCATTTCATCTTTGAACACATGCCATATGAATTTGGTCTTATTTTTACTTTATTGTCCTTTATTAGATGGAACTATAAACCGAGGTTGTTACACTCCCAGTAATGATGGAATCCACCAAATATGGCTCAAAATGCCAAATTTTCTTACTCATTCATGTTGGGACAACACCATCGGTTACATTATCATATAACCAAGTCTCGAAGGAGACCTTTTATCCCTCAACTTTATTTCCCCAACAATAGAAATTTGTGTTGTGATAGAAATCGTCAAGGTTAATTCCTCTAAGATTACGTGTCCTAGTGGGGTCTCCTTATGATTGGTCCATCAATCCTCATCATCTGCCAACTTGTATGCCACTATGTCCCAATATTCTATTAGCATAGAGATAAAACTTATTGTTCATCCATAAAACATTGGGGTGCATAGACTTTTGGGAACCGAGATGACATGTTCTCATTGCTAACCTGTCTAAAACCTCTGTAAGGATGCCATGTGTCACTAGTTGAATGGTTCCATGTGTCTCCCATTTTTGGCCCACTAGGAAACACAAAAATGCCAAATCTACATGCCACATGTGATGTCCCTATTGGTGCCACATGTCTCACTGACATCACCATGTCATCATGGCTCCATGTCACTTCATGCAGTCAATAAAAATCAGACATGTGTCTTCTATTAGTTGGTCCACATACCATTAAGGGTATGGAGGCAAGGGGGTCCCTAACTTATGTTTTTCAATGATTTTCCGTTAATTTTTTAAAAGTCGGGACATGAATGTTTTAACATTTCCATCTCCCTAGTGTTGTCTCCCCGAAAATAAAACTTCGAGAACCTCCAAATCCTACTAGGGATGAACTTATGAGGTGTTTTATAAGGTAGGCCCCCCACTTACCAATCACTTCTCGTGTATCTATGTCCTCCCACTACTGCTTTTGCTAACTATGATATGCCACATCCTCCTACTAGTTTTTCCTTTTGAATTTCACCTTGGGCACATTTAGAAATCTCCATGGAAATCACTGTCGTGAGTACGTCCCCCAAGCAAGAAATATGTCATCCTTATTGAGACTTCATTAGTTTATGTGCGCCCATATGGTAGTGTTTAACACCTCTTCATCTTGACTTAGCTGTGGGGCCGATGGCCTAAAAACACCAAAATTTTGAATTTTACCCTCATAACTTTGACCAACCATGTCTTTCAATCTAGGAAGCCTTTTTTAGACTTGTATATACCATTGGAAATATATTTCCAAGCACTATCCATCTAAGTAGTTTCCAAGTACTTCTAATTGGATCTTTCATATTGAAAATGGCTCCAAAGCGTCTACTCTTTGACTAATTTACTTGCACCCAACTTTTCCTTTTCCATCAATGACAACTTATCTTTAACAACTAGTACATAAATGATTCTCAAGCTATGAAAGAAATTTTAAACTCTAATGCTCTAAGACATGTATTGGCAATGAAATTCTATCATATTAAAAATTAAAGGGCTATAGAGGTTTGTTGGGTCATTGAGCTTATTTTTGCAATAACATTTTGTAGACTCCAATCATAGTGCTTTGTTTCGAATTAAAGGAATTAAATGGTTCTATGATTCCTTGAGAAGCACTTTTATTTTTCAACCTTCAATGCCTAACTTTTATAGGGGAATCTACAGTATACACCTAAAAGATAAAATTCAATCAAGAAGAATGTAAAATGCTACAGGTTTGTTAGATCACTAGGATTATGTTTACAAGATAAATTTACGAGCTCTAAGCTCAATACTTTGTTTTGCATTAAAGGTATCAAATAGTTTTTCAATTCCCTAAAGAGAACCTTTGTTCTTCAACCTTTAGTTCCTAACCTCTATAGGGAATCCACACTTTTGCAATTAAGGATGTCAAATGAAAGTTCAAGAACTAAAATGATAATGAATTAAAATATTAATCTATAGAAAATAAATATAAATATATTTAATTAGCTTATGTAACTAAGAAATAAATGAATTTTCAATGCAAACTAGGTAGGGGGCCTTACCTACTTACTTGTGCTACATAGGAAAACTATAATATACATATTTTTCTATGAAATAAAACTAATAACATCATTTAAATTAAAATAGAAATACTCTAGTTCACATTATAATTGTAAAGACAATTCTCATAGATTCAACATGGATCGAAATATGCTTTTTCATAAAGCTACAATTACACCAACATATGGCCTTCAGATTGGACCATTTGAACAACTATACAACACACATATTTACTTTCTTGAAAAATCCTTTAATATTACAAAAATAAACCTTTGACCTTTACTTTTTATAGATGTTATATAATATAGGGGAGGGTGTATTGAATCATGTATATATCGTAAGGACACATATACTTGTTAATTGTTTACATGCCAAAAATAAAATATGGTGTAATTCCATTGACAAATACAACTCTCGTTGGCATGGGTAACTGCTTGTATGTTGGAATAAGATATTTTCATGACATGGCATGCATGAAAATATCAATGCCACTTTCCAAAACCTCAAAATTGATTGACTATTCAATTTTTCTTACGTTGTATGCATTTCCCCCCTATGTTTGACTAGAGCATTGACCATGAGTTGATGCCTTCATTTTCTAACCAAAGAATAATCCAACCAACATTTATCCATATCGAGCTACCTATAAATGAAATCCTTGTGGATGATTTCACCCTAGGGATGCATAAATATGAAAACTAATGATTTGGGTTACTACATCTTTACTAGGGTTACATGATCCAATACTCACAATAGAAAATAAACCTCTAGCTCAAATCAATCATTAAAAATAACGGAAAAACATTGAATTTAACAACATCACACCTTGTCAGGATGTGACAACCATAACTCAAGTGATTGTGACAAAATGGCAATGATAATAGGCTATAAGAGGGAGTAGAAAGGGCTACACCCACACTTTTGATAGTAGTAAAGGCCTAAAAATGAAGGCCCAATGTCTCCCCCACACCTAAAACTTTTCAATTTGTCATATAATATTGGGTGGATAGCCAAGGATAGATCCAAAAAGGTTCCTCAAAATGGATCAAAACTATGTTGCCAACACCTCCCCTAATTATCATAATATAAGGGTATATTTCACATATCTCATCTTCCTTGTCTCTTTAATCTCATTTATTACATTTATGTATTTTTAATCCTAATTTACATTTCAAATATATGGGTTATGGAACACTACACATAACAAGTGAGAAAACTAATAAAATCATAATAGAACAAAACTATTTTACAGTGGGAACCCAAGGATGATAAAAACCACTCAAAACAATGATAGTTGATAGTTCAAAAAAGTTACAACTTATGAACAAGTTGTTCACCACTAAAATTCCCATGGATAAAAATTATAACACCATCACAAACAACTCATAAGCGATTTGATTCTCCAATTAGACATATCCAACATTGTCTCATATCATTTCAACTCTCAACCCTATTTCCCTTGTGGCCTTGGTGTCTTATACCAAGTATTTAACTCTTCATAATCTCCTCCAATTTCAATTCCTAACATGCTCCTTATCCATGCCAATGCAATAAATACTTTTATTATTATATGTACTTAAGTTGATTCAGTGTATCTTCTATTAAACACAACCCAACCATGGTATTGCAAACATGTGTAATTAATATACCTTCAATTATAGGATAATTAAAAAAAATCCTATTTCATAATATCACCACTCTTTTTATCTTATCCATATGTGAAGTTTGGGGATGAAGTATCTTGAGAGAATATTGAAGAAGGATAGAGTGAAACCAAAATATTTTCATAACTTATAATATTAATATTAAAAGTGTACACCCTATTCCTCCTCATAGAAGAAAGTCTATCCTCTATTGAGTGCATGACCTAATATTTCTAATCGTTAAGCAACTGATTATGGTAAATTTGTTTTGTTGGTTTGATCCCTTGCTAGATTAGAATCTAAAATACTTGCAAACATACAAAATAGGAACCCTCAAAATCTAAATATAAAATGCCACAAAATATCATTTATATGAACAGATTCATGGCACCTCTCATAAAGTATAATCAAAATTACTTACCAATGTTATCCTTGCACTCTCCACTCTCCATAGCTAGAGGAGTTACATTAATTTTGGTGTCAATGAAGTATTTGTAAGTAGTTTTATCCACTCTCACAATCCTTGGATTTTGTGAAATCCAAGTGGAGTTTAAGCACACCATTAAATTCAGATTTTAATCAATCCAACACTTTAATTTCATTAGCATACATGATAATGAATCATAACTTCCTTTCATCTGTTTATTCCATTAAAAGGTAATTAGTATTTTTATTTCGCTACATGGTCTTACTCTGAAAGACGAGAATGGGTGAAAAAATAGTACTTAATGGCATGTAGAGATTGCATATTTAATTCATGAATTCTTGTCCAAAGGCCATGGAAATACTCCATGTTTTCTACTATGGAGGAGAAGGATGGACAAATGAAATAATACTTGACAAATTTTTGGCACTATGGTATTTTGGTCCAGAGGCCGTGGAAATAGAACTATGGGTTTCCCTAGCTGTAAGAGTTTCATGATTAGAAACCCTTATCCTGATTGTATGAACTCGGTGAAAAATAATTCACAATCGGGAGCCACCTACTTGTTTCTTAGTGTGAACTAAGTGCAAACGAATGTTAGATTAGATACACATGTTGGTTTCTCTTTGTGAACTAGGTATTTCTCTGTGGGAGGTGGGACAGTTGTGGGGGAATGGGGGAGCTGGTGAGAAGAGCAAGTGGTAGAAGGACAATGAGAACTATCCACTAGGATGAAAAGTCCTTAAGACTATGTTGTCCATATTTATGTATGTACAATATTGATATTCTTAGCACTTTTTTGGCCTCCTCTTCCTCCCATATTCTAATCATCCATTTTCTTGTTGGGCATTGGATAGTCCAATGCTCCCTATGTGTTTCATGACATGTGCTTAACTGCATCTCGAGAATCCGTTAACTCTGGTGATGCGCCTGTTACTAACACCAGTGGATTTTGGTGTAATTAAAATTATGAATCCAATAAGTGGTATTAGAGCCAAAGGTCTCAAGTTTGAAACACCCCTGGGTCATGCTAGGGGGAGATTGTTGGGCATTGGATAATCCAACACCCCCCATGTGTTTCTCTACATGTGCTTAACCTCCTCTCAAGGATCCATTAACTCTAGTGATGTGTTTGTTTACTAACACCTACGGGTTTTGGTGTAGCGGAAATTGTGACTCCATTTCTTTCAACCCCTTATTCTAAATATATCTCCATTAGCATCATCACTGCAGTTTCCAAATGGTTGAGTAATTGATATGGCAAGTTATCAAGGTAGTTTAAATATTAAATGCAATGGAGCGGTTTTTTTAAGCTTCAAATTTAAATTCAAAATATAAGTTGTATTATACCACCTCTCATTTGTCCCGGAGCCTATTTCAAAAACACTCTATTTAGTTGGAATTGATGCAAGGTGATGGAAAAAAGTGGAACCAAGATATAAGCAAGAGGCTCCATAATGGACATTGCATTGTATTATATGTTATATCTTTTTCTCACTATTGGAATTAGTCTTGAAATAATATCTTGAACATTCTATGGTCTCCCCATTTTCTACTTATGGTCTTCTCTACCAACAATTTTACATGGGGTATTTAAGGAAATGTGTCTTTAATTGGCATTTTGGACTAATACTTGTGTACTTTCCAACAATCAATCTCGGATATCAGGTGACCTCAAGTTTGGATAACTAATTATGGCATCTAATTTCCTACGTTCTCATTCTTTTCCTTCCAGAAAAGTAGTGTATTCAAATGTTCCACATTGCGATTATTAGGTTAATTTTTGTGTTACTACTTCTAAAAAGCATCCATATAAATTAAATTTAGTCAACTTGCATAAATATAATGATGAAATTTTCTAACGAAGAAATTCACATGTTTGCAGCAAAATTTCACATGAAGCAAATGAAATCTTTGTGTACAAAACTAGAATATTTATTGTCGCCACTCATGTCAAGGTAATAACATTAGATAGCTTCCAAGATTGATATTATAACTTCCAAGAGTAATATTTTCTTTCCAAGATTGATATTGTATGTACAAAATCATTTGGTAGTAAATTTTCCTAAATTATTAGTTGTTTATTTATCTTGATTGAGCTCAATGGATGTCGATTATTTTAGGAAAATTTCAATTACAGTACAAAGTTCGAGGAAAATATACATCCATTAAGGATAAAGAGAGACAACTGGCTGGCAATCTAATATGGATAAAAAGAAAACAAAGACAAGGAAATTAAGATTTACTTGGACTTATGTGTGTGTGTGTGTGTGTGTGTTGGTATATATACACATACACCTAGAAAGTGCATATACAAAATTTGAATTCTATATATATGCTTACATATATTTGTGCATCTACATATAGATGTGCATCACATGCTTAGTTAACTCAACTCCTACCTTTCATCTCTTCTCACCTAGTTTCCTATGTTCTCTGCCATTGAAGATATCCATAATCATCCACCAAAGCATGCAATCAATATTATTTACAACTAGGAGCTATATTTACCTACAACATATGCCTACTATTATATTTTGTGGTACTTAGATTGTTTTCTTGAATGTTTTTTTTTGTAGAGGTACTACTTTCATGCTACTTTGTTTTTAATTTTTGTTTTTTTCCTTGTCCTTTTGGCCACTCCTGTTGTTGTTTTTTCTTATAATTTGTGTGGCTAAGATGAATTCTATCAAAATATGAAAGCCACACATATGTGGAATCCATCTTCCATATATGCATGCTACTGTATCTATGTGCATATATAGAAGCTATGCATATATGAAAGATGGATTTTGTATATGCGCAACTTCTACACATGCACATAGATAAGGAAACATGCATATATGAAAGTCACAAATATGTAGAAATGCAAGTGCATATGTGAAATTTGACTTTTATATGTGCTTGCATATTCATGTGTATATATAGAAATTGTGTATACACACAAGGCATATTCCATATGTGTGCACTTTTATATATGCATATAGATATGAGACAACATATATAGAAGTCAAATTTTGTATATACACTTGCATTTCCACATATGTGTGACTTTCATATATGCACACTTCCATATCTATGTACATATATAAAACCTGCATATATATAGAGGCCATCTTCCATCTATGTGTAAATTTTGTATATGCACATCGATATGGAAGATTTGTATAGATATATAGATATATAGATATGTATAAGTTACATCCATGTATAATTCCTCATCCCTTCACAAATCCTCTGTTTCTTGTGGTGCACTTACTTGAGTGCCAGAAGTTGCCTCTTCCACAGTTAAAACACTTCACATTCCTTGAATTAACAACCCATGTTGCATACTTTTGATGGAACCTAATACATGAAAAATGAGAAATACATAAGATGAATTTTCCATATATATGTGCATGTATATAAGCTATGCATTCACCAAAAATGGCTTCCGTATATGTGTAGCTTATGGACATGCACATAGATATGGAATTATGCATATAAAATATTTACACATATGTGGAAATGAAATTACATATACGGAAGTTGAATTATATATATGTTCTTACATATCTATGTGTTATTTGTTGTGAGAAAAATCATGTAACACCCTCCTCCCATATTTACCCAAGCTAACTGATCCACCAGGGTAAACATGTGACAAAGAGTTACTATGATATGATTCAACTCCCCAAGTACAGCTAAGGAAGTGGAATCAACAAACCAAAACCAAACTAACCTTCCTAAGGAGCTATAAGAACACTAGAGGATAACCAACCATTCCAGGTGCCCAACCCATGAGTAAACTTTCCTTTTGACTAAATTAGACCCCCATTCACTCCCATGACAAGCCCTCCATGTGAATAAAATCCTCTAGTCACACCCACAACAAGGACTCTATGCGAATGCACTATTTTTCAAGCAGTTATGTGCCAACGACCCTGAATTCTGAGCCAATTTTTAAGGGCTAGGACTCAGGCCTCTGCCCAGAACTTGAAGAAATTCTTAGAAATTATAAATAACAGAATGAAAAGGCCTCTAATGCAAAACTTAAATAAGGACCTAACCTAATAAGGCCTATCCATGAAAGACATTCCGTCAAACACATCATGAACACGTAATGTATAGGTCATAAAAACACACTTGAACATAGGGACAGGTCTCATACTTATATGAGAAACGTAAATAAGTTTAATGTTGTCTCACATTAGATACATTATCATATATTAGGTCATTCATTCATGAACATTTCATCTACTAACCAAAACATGATGAGAGGCATAACTCAAGATTGTCATAAAAACATACTTATAACCAGAATATAACTAGATAAATAATAACAATAGAACAACCATCAAATCAAAACATAGAAGATTCATTCATGAACATTTCATCTACTAACCAAAACATGATGAGAGGCATAACTCAAGATTGTCAAAAAAACATACTTATAACCGGCATATAACTAGATAAATAATAACAATAGAACAACCATCAAATCCATATAATAATAGGTATATTTACATACAAAACATAAGAGAAATGAGCTCTTATTAACATATGAAAATCCAACCAAGTCAAGTACTTCCATGTACCACCTGACCATAAATTGGCCTGAATCAAATCTCTTCCATTCAATCACCCCTATGCCATATTCCAAGCATGAATGTGGGATCTCATGGAATAAACCAAGAAAACCAAACAAGGGTTTCCAAAGGCCAAATAACCTCAACCCTCAACCAGTGATTCAACCTCATGATCAGACATCACTAACCATAACCAGATTGTTATCTATCCAAGTTGTTCAGGGCTCCAAAGTGTTTGTTCCAACTCGACATCCAGGACTAGTAACTCAACCCACCGAGGGCTCCAAACCATTTTTCCAACCAAAGCTTCCAATACTAGTAACTCAACCCAAGTTTTTACAAGGCTTCCAGAGCGTTTGTCCAACCAAGGCTCCAAAAACTAGTAACTAAACTCACAACCAAAGGAACATGAGTGCCAACCATAAAACAAAGATAAAACCAACAACACCCTGGATATCTAGGAAATTACAAGGCTAGGAAAAAACCCCATCAATCCAAGAAACCCTCCATGCCAATGACATAACTAATAAACCGCATGCATGTGCCATGCATGCCAAAATTAGCAAGAAAATCATACATGCATTTTGATATCTATGAGAAAAACCTGTTGTAGTTGCTAATCCCATTTTCCTCTTATGCTTTCCTACTTTTACTTTGTCTCCTTGCTCCAAATCCCAAGTATGCCACACTCCTCCAAGAGTGCTCCAAGAAAACACTAAGTGTCCAAGAGTATGAGAGACAAAGAATATAAGAGATAGTTCCAAGCTAAAACTGACAAAATGTTATGAACTAGTCCTCATAAGCATTTTTATCATTGAGGCCTCTATTGTCTTCCTTTTCCATTATTTTTCTTCATTTTCCTCCTCACATGCAACCTATGACCTTTTACCTTCCTTTTCTCCTATTTTCCATTATTTTCATAAATAAAATGTCAATTAATGCCTCATGTTTTTCTAAAGATTTTGTCATTTCCTTTTCCAATTTCCATAGCCTTTAATTAATCACAAGTGATCCCCATCACTTTGTTTTTTCCCAACATTCATCTTGAAATACGTTTCCCATGAACTTGGTTATTTTTTTTCCTTTCTTATCTTTATTACATGGATTTTTAACTAGGGGATATTACAATTCAAATCCCAAGAACCCTTAGGATATGTCTTCACAAAATAGGATGGAATATCCATAGTCACTACTATCTTGCAAACCTATTTTTTATTCTTTTAAACTAGGGGGAAATCCATTCCCAAGTGACTATATGTATGAAAAAATGCACCTAAGAGGTATTCCATTGTAATCAAGGGGTTTCCTATAAACCAAACTCCCTATTGAGGTGGAGATGGGATTTACAAGCACCTTGAGATATTAGGTCCAACTAGAATCCTCTCCATTCCCATGTAACCAGAATGTAGGTAGAATATATCCACTTCATAGTAGAAGCATAAGTTCTTCCATATTTCCTTGAAGAAATCCTTTAACCAAAAGATCAATAGAAGGCCTTATAAATGGACCCAAATCTGAATCACAACCAACCTTTCATACCTAGCATTGAAGTTTGAGGATCCTTTTTTAATGATCAGACCTTGTGAGCCCCAATTCCATCTACTATTTCAAGATTTATCATTGTTCGAACTCGAGGTAGTAACCCATCATAAATATCCTTTTTCCAACAAAATAAAGTGGGGGTATAACCTAGAAATGCTAAGATGTCTTCCATGTACTTTCTTAGCACCCTCGTAGACATACACTTGCATGCAAACCAGAATACAATAGCTTCCTCCCCCATGGAGTGAATGTTGTTGAGTTAGAATTCCTTTCCCAAAACCAAATAGGGCGCATCAAATTTCCATTCTATGTATTGTGTCTAGGAAAATATTCAATTGGAGGTTGGTGGAGAATTCAATTGTGAGGGGATACCATTGCCACTTAACATATTTGGTGACCAGAAGCTACCAACAAAACCAACAGGTCTATGAGATAGAGAAAATTGAAATAGGAACCCAATGATGACTCATAATATGCTAAGGAGAGAGAAGTGAGAGTTGATGGAGCTAAAGGATAGAGCCCAACGGGAAGGGAGATAATAAAAACTAGAGGGGAAGGGGGGAATGAGTCACTGCCAATAAGTAGAGGGTTATATGCAGGGATAACTCCTTCAGATGATAAATTGACATTATTTAATGATCTTGAACTCGATCCCACAAGTGATAGAGAAAAATGCTCGGTTAATTCCTTTGAGACACCATTGTCTGATAAGGGAAGGGATGTTCATACCAAAGAAACCCTCAGTGAAGAACCAACATGGCAACCCAAATTAGAAAAAATATACTTCATATCATATGGGTCATTAGTATAATATAATCTATGGAACCCATCTCTAGGAATAGGGCCCAACACAGAGAAATATAGAAAAGTGGGTAGAAACGAAAAGGAAAATCTTATATTCTTATAACAATTAATAAGTTGTCTCTATTTTGTAAGACTTTTATTAAATTATTTTAAGTTTTTATGTTTCTCTTTCTTTCTTTCTTAATTATTTTACCTCTAATTATATGTTTTCAACAAGAAGGTGTTTTGGCGTTGTTGACCAAATTTGACGTCATCAACATTAGGATACCACATGGTTAGAGTCCCAAATTAGACCCTTTCCCCTTGTAAATGGTGGTTATGATTGCCTTACCTGGGTCGAGCTACCTGCAAGGTCAAACTTAAGTGAAAATGGAAAGGAAAGGAGTGGAAGTGAATTGATTATAGCAATAGAATAAGACTAATATAATCGTTTTTTAATAATCTAATTTACCCAGATGTTATAGTGCATATGTGAGGTAAACATAACGTTATAAGATGAAAATAAAGATCTCCAAACTATAACGCTCATAAACACAGTTAAAAGTGTTAATTTGATTAAATAGTTAATCAAATTAATGTTCAGCACAAACACATATAAAATAATGCTAAATCATTTAATGAATGTGAAATAAATATATATTCACACATGAATAGTGATTATGCTTCAATTTATGAAAACAAGATACAAAGAAAAATATTTCAAGTTGAATAAATAGATTCCTTAAAGATAGACAAGAAAATAGAGAAGATAAAAGTACACAATATGCTTCCAATATTTACATGCTGGAATCAAATATGGTTCATATATATTAATAAAAATACTTAAGTACAAAAGTGAAACAAAATCTCTTTTTTTGCAAATTTCATAACCCTTTTCTTGAGCTAGAGAGCCATATAAATAGTCTTCTTTACAGAATAGAGGGAGAAACTCAGTCTCTGATATTTCCTCAACTAAACTAAAAAAAAGTTGCATAAAATAATAAACGATTACATTTTTTAAATAAAGGATTAAATCATATGACTTGTTGTTGATGCCAAGCCAACAATTTGTTTCTATTGTGGATGAACCTCTAGAATAGGTGCCAACTCATAAGGAGAATGAGGCGTTATGCTTGTTTGGAAATTGAAAGCAAAAGCTTTTAAAGGTGGGAACATTTGAATATATTTCTATAAGAGTTTTAAGGGATTTCTAATGGCTGTGAGGTTTAATAAATAGTTTCCAATTTAACTCAATATTTACTTTTGATAGCTGCTCAATCCTATTACTACAATTTTTCATGTTATTCATCCATATATTTTGTAAAACCTCTATATATAGTAGAACATCTTCTTCATAATTTGAAATTAAATTTTCCTCTAATAGAGACCAGGTGATGGATTGTACAATGGAGCTTGAAAGGTCATGAGTATCATCAACAATTTTCCTCACCAAATGTATTTTATCCTTCTAGCTCCAAAGAACGATAGATTTATGCATCTCATCAATTTTGAGAAGGTTTGGTTGTGTTCCTTTTGCATTGGCTTGCTATTCTAAGAGTTCATTGAGGTTGTGTTTGGAATCATCATATTGAATTTCTATATCTACTAATTCATCAACCAATGAATTACTTAACTTGCATTGTTCATGTATAAGACTTAACTTATCACAAAAGATTTGTTGTTGTTTCTCGAGCTATGAATTAAGCCTAAAGGCCTTGTGTTTGAATTGGGCCAAATCCAACGCTTTATCTTTTACTTACCCCAAGCTCAGCTGTAATTATTTTAATTGATCGTCCCTCTTTTTTATCTCTGTCGAATGTTGTATTCTGACTTAATTAACCTACGCTTGAAACTTCGTCTGAACTTGAGCAATTTGTTGTTCCAACTGTCGTGTTCTCTCATTTTTTTCTTTAGTAAATTATTTAACATGAGTTGTTTTGTCTATCTTGGTTGTAACATATGCCCCTGCATATTGTGCCAATTCTTCAAATTATTCATGAGGAGTTGTAGAAGCACTTTTCGAGACCAATTCTAATGAAGTGGTTTCCAAAGCGGTATTTGTAGGAGAAAACTCACTTTTTGTTCTTATTTTCTTCTTGCTTTTCTTGATCATAGCTTTATGTTGAGGATGATAGAAAATTTCAATTCGAGGGATTTCCTCAATATTTAATTGAATTTCTAAATTAAGGTGACCAAGAATCTCTTCTACATTAACCCAAGTATTAAGAGGAGTCTTAGAAATGGCACCAAAGTGAGCAAGGATAGATTTCAAAGAGTTAGAAGTAGCTGGCACTATTGGCTGAGCAATAGCATCTAAAGTGTTTGGCTCAAAAGTCTCACTTTCCTTAGCTATATCATTTGTTGTTGACACTATCTCCAATAATGATTTCCATTATTTACTCATATCCTTAACTAGTGTATTGGCTGAAGAAGCCTGCTCCTTGGAATATGTGGAGGAAATTTGCATTGGTGTAGAGACCTACATCATAAACAATGAGGAAGATTTGATAGCCTTCTTTACAAAACCATCTCCTTTTCGTAGCTTGAGTGAATTCATAGGTAGACGTGCCCTCTAGGAGCCTCTAAAAATTATGAAGTGTTGAAAATTATCTGGAGACCGTAATTTTACTTTATAACAAACTAACTCGTAAGAGGAGGCTTGAAAAAATAGATCATCATATTGATTATGGTCATGAATGTAATTTTTGATAAATGCTTCAACAACTACATTTTGGGAATCTGAGAAGGATCATAAGCTTTGACAGGAATGGTGGAGATCTTTAATTCATTTAATGCCAAGATCTCCTTTTCAGCATGCTGATAATTTTGAAGAGTGAACAGATCGACTTGAAAAGGAAATTTTGGCTAGAATAACTTAGAAGCCTTTCTGAGTTCAAGGGCTATCCTTGTTCCCACAATTTGATAAGAAATTTATCTAGATAGGAACTTATCTAGGACATAAAGAGGGAGAACATGAAGGGGTCCATTACTTCCCCAAACCCTAATATAGGTAAATAGATCCTCAACAAAATAACTTCCAATCCTTAGCAAATTATCCATGGCCTCAGGGGACATACTTGGAACTATGGAATTAAAGACGACTTAGTATATGGGAATCATCACAAGGTGGAAAATATGATAGAAATGATCAAATTAATTCTCTTCCCAAAGGATATTGTGATAAATATGAATAGGAAGGGGGTATGTAAGTGTCCACTTCCAACCCATACATAGAAAGTCCATTGAAAAATAGATGACATCCATTACATGGACATGCATGTAAAACGACGAGACATTAGTGGAGGTGCTCTTTGTCCTAAATTGTAAAATATTTTTGGCCATATTATCTAATAATATTTTAGCCCAGACAAAGATATATCCATGAGAGGAAGTTTCAATAAACGAGACCCAATCACTAGGAAACTGAGTGACATTATGTGGGGAATATAATCGAAAAAGCATAATGGAGATATAAAATAAGGGGAAACTAGGGTAGGAATGGAATACTTTCTAGAGGATTCTTATTTGAACTTATTGGGGTCATGCTGCCATTCCTTAATCATTTTTGGTAAAGAATTCCTTTTTTCCTCGCATTCATTTTGAACAAACTAGTCTACAAACTAAATATTCTACACAATTTGAGGTTTTGATAAATGATACATATCATGAATGAGATCCCTATTTAAAGACCCAATTGTGATGCCTCGATGAGTGATAAGATACCTCTCACTAATATCAACATTTTCGACTACCCAACTTATCATGTCTATATGAGGAAGTACCCTTAGTCTCTCTACAATCTTATGAAGGCGAGACATTGAAGTGTCCCTAAGTTTTATTTCAAAAGTATTGAGGCCACTCTAGTCTTCTGTTGTAACTGCGGGTGAATATTATAGCTCCTATTGAAGTTCCTCTGGGAACAAATCAAACAAAATAATTCCAAGATGCATAATCATAATCCATTCTATATACAGTTTCATAGAAAAGAAATGTATCTCGCAATTTCTTTTTGATACATTCACTAAAAGGTCCAGTCGCTACTTATACATGAGCCTTCTTCTTTCCTTTTGGCCATAATAATACCTTGAGAAGTGTTTCGTTCAAAATTCACCTATAATGAAAATGTCGAGGGTAAGAGAAATTTTAGCATAAACATAGCACAGAATGGCATAAACGGGGTTAAATCATTCTTAAAAATGGTAGGATGATTTAAATGGAGCCATTATGAATATTCACCCTAACAAGAAAATGAATTTAAAACTAAAGGTACAACTTTCAATTCACATTTCTAGACAATGTTTAATAATACATATGGCACATTTATATTGGATAAGATTGATAGCTAGTAGGTGTTGTGTCTCCTTACGTCATGCCATAAGGTTGAATCCTAGAAGGTAAAGTTATGGGGTAGACTTTTCCATTTTAGAGATGGATGGGGTGACTGGGACACGATCTTATGTGGAATACATGCCAGCATGTACCATTGTGGGAAAAAATTTTGGTTATAAGAATTAAGTGGAATGGCTCACTAACAATTTTTTGTGACCAATGAAAAATGGAAAAGGAGGGACCCATTTGTGATGAGTTATCCTGTTTCTTTAAACTTGATGCTTACAAAAGGGTCGCAAAGTAAATATTTCAAGGCAAGGCGACAAGGATGACATGTTGAATTATTTGACGAAAGGACCAATCGACATTTAAGTGCATTCATTTTTGTGTGGGGCCTTGACACCTCATCCTGCTAAAGGGATCTCAGTGGAAAATAATAGTGAGTTGAGTAAAGAGTCGAGGTGGCTCCACTGGGATATGTGTAATCAATTATATTATGAGCATACATTTCTTAATAAAGGTAAATACAATGCATCAAACAAGCTTAAAACCTTATTTAAAGAGATTAACTAATCCTTGACTGCAGTGGTTCTAGGCCAAAAGTTCTAAGTGTTTGATTTGATAATGGAAATTTTTTAAGTCAAAGGGCTTAGTTAAAAAGGTTTCACACTCTAAGACTAAAAATTAAGGGTCCCCATTATTATTATGGCTAAATTTAAATGGGGGGTTATTGTTTGCCACAATAATTGGCGATACACTAGGAGAAGCATTAATCTCTTTTTATATTAAGATAGAGAGTAATTAATGAAGTCATATACAAGAGTAGAATCAAAATGTTGTAATGAAAACGATAACTGTACTTATGATCATTAAGGAAATAAGAAGTTAGACTCATACTCATCCTTTTTCATTTATTCTTATTCTAGAAGGGAAAAAAATAGTTAATTCATGGAGGATGGGTTTATGATTTGATTAATAAGCATAGACTTATATCATTCTTGCAAGATAATTATTTTGATCTTCCATACCCAACGTAGCTTTGCTTCTAGTAGGCCTGTTTAGTACCCTGACAAAGTTAACTTCATGTCATGTCTGTATTTACCCTCTGCCAATGAGCTTGTTCAGTACCCCGACGCGTTTACATACATTTCCAAACTCCAAGTTTATTTTAGAAATTGCCTTTGATTAAATTATTAAAAATTCCTTTTAGCAATGGAATTTTTCAGGAGTTGGATGATGAGGAAGACCTTGAAGGAAATGCATTTCATGATGATGACAATACTTTCATCTAATAATTTACCCAATTTATAAGATGATTATTATATGGAATTAAACTTATGGAAAAGAGTAAACTAAGAAGTACTTTCTAAAGCAACTTCTTGATATGTAATGAATTAATCATAAGATAGTTATTCATTGTAAAAATAATGTTTGAGAATTACTTCTTGTATTTAACTTTATAAAATGAAAATTCTCTATAAAGAATTTATAAATAGGATTAAGAATGCAATAAGTCAGCAACTATAATGAAAAAATAAAAAACACACCTGGTTTACATATGATTATTTACATATTTACAAAGGTGTTATTAATATTTCAAGAAAAATACTTCTTAAGGATAACTCCATCTATAGGGAGATTCTCTTTTATCCCTTGAAGGTTTTGTAAAATAAAAGTAGATGGACCTATTATTTTAGTAATCTGAAGTGGGAACAACCATAATTTTTTAAATTTGGTATGATTTCCTCTCCCTTTGAGGGGTTTATCCCATTTCAACACTAGATCACCAACTTGAAAATCTTGCTGAACTATTATTGAACCAATTCTTAATAATTTTTTAATACTTGGCATAAGTTTGATTAGCCTTTTTTCTTTCTTCCTTGAGCTTAAAAATTTGTGATAATCTTTGTTGTAGGGCAGAGCCAAATTGTTCCTCTATGGACTATATCAAAGATAAATAAGGCAAAAAAATATTAGGTGGAAGACAATTTCCTTCCCATGGACTAAGAAGTAAGGGGAAGTTCCTATGTATACTTTGAAAGTTATTTTGTCAACCCATAAGACATATATTAAAGTTTTATGCTAATGTTTCTGGGTACTATATATGGTTTTTTTAATCATTCTTAAGATATTTTTGTTCGTGGGTTTGCTAATCCGTTACCTTGGGGGTAATATTTAGCAAATTATTTTACTTTAAAACCTCTTTTTAAAGAAAATTTATTTAGGGCATTTCCAGAAAAATAAGAAGCATTATCGAGTGTCAAAGAGCTTGGGATGCCAAATATAGTAATAATCTGTTGATCAATAAAATCGATAACCTATTCAAAATTGACCACTTTAAGGGGAATGACCTCCACCCATTTAGTAAAATGATATTTTGTAGTAAAAATATATATATTCTACTTAGGGTAATGACGAATGATCTCACGAATTATGTCAAACCCCCATTGTTCAAATGGTTGTTTGATGTTGATCGGTTGTAATGGAAAGGATTATTTCTTATCATGTCCTGAAGCTATTCGTAAAATGTTACATTTTCTAACATAAGCATGAGAGTCCCTAAACAAGGTTGGCCAATAATATCCAACATGAAGGATTTTGTGTGTTGTAGTATCTCCTCCATAATTTCCACCAGCAGGTCCATCATGCATTTCCTACAAAACCTTTTTAGCTTCAGTTTTATCTAAACATCTAAGTAGTATAGAAGCATATTTCTTTCATAAAATTATTCCATTAAAAAGTTGGTATTTATCATCTTTTAATCTCAGGGCTATTTTCTTCTTAGATTCTAAATCAAAAGGAGTATGACCATGAGTTAGCAAATAGATCAGATCTGCATATTGCAAATCAAAGGTAGTGACACATATTTTCTGGTTGAGAAATAGTAACACTCTTACAAAAAAAAATTCCTCGCACAATTTTAGCAGGTTTTATTTCCAAAACATATTCTTGAACGGCAACAACCCAATGTGCTCCTTTCTCGCTAATGTCTTTTTGTATTAGTAAATTTCTCACTGTTGAGTATGGTACAATTACCTTAGTATGAGATTTGAGCAAAAAGGGTCTGACATTTTTTACTAACTTGAAAGCTACATAGGCCCACTTTTCAACTTCGGAATAGTTAGCTCCACTCCTTATAATCTCGAACTGTTAAAATCTATCTGGGCTTCTGCTCCTTCATCATTTTTCTATGTTAGCATTATGTTGACACAATGAATTTTTGCTATATCAACAGGGGGAACTAACCCAATCACATACCCCAATTAAGCCTACTTTCGTTTGGAATGGCTAGTTCCAACTGGTTTTAAGGGACCCCATAAATTGTTAAATGTGTTGAAAGATGGCTTCTGGGAAGAAGACTTCAATTAAATCAACAAAAATAAAACAGCTAACCACTATGTATTAAATCCTATCTACACTACCTCTAACTACTCTAATCTAGTCCTAATTATCCTAATCTATCCTACAAGAGCAAAACAAAAGGAGGTTAAACATCATATATAAGTCCCAAGTCCCAATGAATCAATTACTGGTCCACATCAGAACGAGTTTGTATTGAATCCTATCGTAATGCAATTACTTATACAGGAATATGCATTCCTTTCCATACAAATAACACTTGCAACTAATGTTTAACAAAGTTTGGAATCAGCAACCTTTCATGAATTATCAATTCTATTGAATTACATTAAAATAACCAGGAATAACCATGAACAACTAGTTAACAATGTGCACAAAGCAAATCACATTTGTCCTTATATCAACAACAACACGCTGATTCTAAACATATCAGAGAAAAGGGAAACAAATTTGAAACAACAGGCTCCTTCTTGAACCAAACAGTCCTCTTTATTCACCATAAATCAAAGCTATTTTCTCCAAACAAAAAGCCCTTCTCTCCTATCTAGAGGTAATACTTATGCAACCCTAAATGACCCTCTGTCTTCCATGACCTTTCATTTCCCCTCTTTTCATTACACAAATTAGCATATACAGATGAGAACAGTCGGTGAAACTGCTGACACGTCGAGGTCACCTTTGGTGGAGCATTCTAGTTCCTAGGGGAATGAATGGATGCCTTTGGAACATATAAGGATTGTATATCATTTATTTGCACCTGTGTGGAGTGGCTATCATTCTCTGTCATTTCCTAAAGGAAACCGAAGATGTTGCACTCATCATCCCACATCTGGCATGCTTTCTGATGTATCTGGCAGTGATAACATCTTGATGGATTAGCGCTGCCATGAGTGGTTCCACTGAACTCAAGGAGTGCCTCCATTATGCGCTATGGCAATCCGTCTTCCCTTTCGCAGAGTGTGTTTTGCAATATTGACACCGGTGGTGCAGAGGTGTCATCTTGATATAACTCACCTTTATCCGTTACCTGGTTTGTTCGAAGTTTCCTACAGAAATAATTCATATCAACTATGATTATGCAAATATGACAAAAATGCTTAAAAAACACAGATCTTGCCTTCATTAAGCATTTATAACATCAAAAGGCGACACATTGCTTCAGCGAAGGGCAAAGAGACTGGCATTTAAGAGTAAACCTATCGAAAGGCAAAAGATCAACGACATAGGGCGGAAGTGGTTTTCTGCACCCCAAGTGGTATTTTGGAAGGGATCTAAGTGGGAACCGGTATTGTGGGGAAGACCTATGATTCCACTCTTCAAGTGACACGTAGCAGCTATGAGGAAAGAGGATACCGCTTTTCGGGCGGGTATTCCTCGAGCAACTCATTCACCTGAAATCTATGTGGACCGTTGGATCCACGAGGATAGATCAATGGTGGAAGGCCTTGACATAGGAAAACACGGAAAACCCCATGGTCGAGCTATATAGATGGACTTGAAACATTTATGTACCAAAGCCTATAATCTATTGGGTCTGCCATATCGCATCGCATCGTGCCATGTGTTTGGGCTTAAAGCTATGCCGATTGCGCCTTTCGATTGGCTAAAACTGACATACATATATGTCGTGGTTCATAATCCTTTCGAGTCTGCCACATATAACTCCTTCTTTGAAAAACCCCAACCACAACATATTATCGAAGAAGACGGGAAAACATGGGAAAACTCGAGTCTGGCCGTTGGGCCGGACATGAAAATTTATATGCCCAGCTCTATAATCATCAGCGGGTCTGGGTGATTACGGTGCGCCATATATATAATGTTTAATAAAACCATCAGGTCTGATAACAGTGGTGCGTCTTTATATATATAAGAGTTTGGCCTGGCTGATAGCGATATGCGATATAGCTTCGGAACCGATATATATATAATACAGTTAATAATGTTGTTAGGTCCATAGCATAGTGGCATGTCATATATATATAAACCCCGAGACCCCGTTGATTGCGATATACGATATAGCTTCCGGACCTGAAATATATGAATTTGGGTTAATACTGTCGTCGAGTCTGGAAGGTAACGGTGAACACTAAGTCTTAGTATTAATTGCGATAGGTGGAAAAGGAGATTTACGCATGTTTTTGAGCATTTCCGCTATAAAGAGCTATGACGGGAATAATGATGCGATGGAAGGTTTTGTGGGTTAAATAAATCCCGATGAGCATATGAATGAAGGGCTTAAACAAGGTTATATGTGAGGGATTTATTAAGGGGGCTTTAACCATTTGCGAATGGAATATTTGACTCTCCAGAGAGCTAAATCCCTCGAGTAAAACAGATCATTCGGAGAGATGCAAGATTAACTTCTAGGGGACCCATCCAAAATTGTTTCCAAGGCAAGTTTTGATAGGGTGGGGGTTGTGGCCACAACCCACTACTACATAAGAATGATAATAAGAACACGTATATGAAATGAATTCTTTAGTAAAACTAGGAGTAGTTAAAGATGGAGCTTGTACGATTGCTTGCTTTATTGATTCAAAGACATTTTTATCAACTATGCCCCATTTATAAGTTGCATTATTTATAATCATTTTTTTAAGGGAAAAACTATTTGGGAAAGTTCTAGAATAAAGCACCTTACAAAATTAATTTGACCTAGAAAATACTCCATGGATTTCTTATTGTGGGGAAGAGAAATTTCAGAAAATATTTTACTTTATTAGGATCAATTTTTGTTCCTTATTTTGAGATGATAGATCCTAATAGTTTTCCTTTAGTGAAAGAAAAGAAATATTTCTTTGGATTTAAAGAGATACCATATTTCTTATATCATTCAAAGATATGCTTTAATTCAAGGAGATAATTACCTCTTTTATTGGAGTAGATAGTGATATTGTCAAGGTAAATTACCATTGATTTATTGATCAATCCTTTGAAGGCAATGTCCATGGATCTTTGGAACGTTGCACCTACATTGAGAAGACCAAATGGAATTTTTAGGTATGCATAAGTGCCCCATTTAGTTATGAAAGTGGTCTTCAACATGTCACTGGGGTGAACCAAAATTTGGTTATAACCTGAAAAACCATCCAAGAAAGACATTAATTCACACTAAGCCATAGATTGCAAAATTTGTTCCATTGGTGGTAAAGGAAAATTATCTTTCTCAGAGGTTTTATTCAAATTTCTAAAATCAATTCATATCCTCATGTCACCATTTTTCTTCCTTATACGAACTAAATTGGAGACCCACTTAGAATGTCTAACAGGAAAAACAACCTTGACCCTTAATAATTTATTCAACTCAGCTTTTATTTGTGGCTAAAGATTAGGATGAATGTTTCTTAGCTTTTGTTGGACTGGATTTATGTATAGGAGCATTGTAATTGTATGTTTTATGATTGAGGTATTGTATATTTTAATATCATTATAACTCCAAGAAAATACTTCTTTATACATTCTACGCAAATGTATAAAACCAAGTCTTCCATCAAAAGATAATCCAAGGCCTAAACTAATATTTTGAGGTTTTTCTCTTGTGCCTAGATTAACAACTTCAAACCTTAAGTATGAACTTTGAATTTTGCAATTCGTTGGTCTCTTGAATCTATATTTAAGGTAATATAGACCTTCTAGTTAACTACAAATTTGGGCAATCCATTTTCAGTATTATTTTTCTCATAGGATGTATTGAATGGGCCTTGTCATGCGAGTCCTCATCAATGACATGATGTTCACAAGTACCTTCATATGTAAGAAAAATAATGATATATGCATCATCAATAAAAACTCGCCAATTGGCGATGTTATCAGGAATTTATGGGTGGAAAATTAATTCAATGGAAAAACGGTAAGGACTGAATTCCTCAAGTGGAATTAACTTAGAAGCAACATTACCTAATAGATCAGAACATACGTTCTGTAATCTCGGTATGGGGCTAATATTGAATTCAAGAAAGTGAGATGTCAAATCTTGCACTAATGATTGATAATGCTTCAAATGATTAGAAAAACATTGGATGGTGTTTCATACTTGTTTGATGATGCTTTCTAAATCACTAAATACTTTTAAGTACTTGAAATCTAAAATTATTTCCTTTTTTAAACTTGTACAAGCGCTTCATATTCAACAACATTGTTTGTACAATCGAATTGAAATTTGCATGTCAGCATGGTTTTTTCATTATTAGGATTAATAAGGATATAACCTGCACCTGAACCATCATTGGACTTTGATCCATCAAAGTAAGAAGTCCAAAACAAATTATTTACAAATTTATTTACAGTTGTTTCAACAATATTTACACAACGTGATGTATCTGTTTAAGGAAAAATTTCAATTTGTGAAGAAACAAAATATAAAGGATGTGGTGATGATTGAGTAGGGGAATTTCTAAAAAATTATTTAACTGAATAATTCCCTAGAATATTATTAATAAAGCAATAGGCTCATTTTCCTCTTCGAAACTAGTTATAGTGTACTTCATATGTTTTTCCCTGCCAATCATGATTCAATTAGGATTTCCATTGTAAGGTAACCAAGGATGCGACCGATTAATAGCAAAGTATCAATTTAATTTCTCTGATCAATGTCTGCTAAGAATCAAACCATTAAATTCAAGGATATTAGCCACTAAAATATCAATTATTTGAAAGACTTTTGGATTCGATGACAACATGATTAAAACTTCATTCATTTCACCCACAAATTTAACTTTTGTTCTGTCCAATAGAACTATTTGAGTAGTTTATTTATGCAGCTTTACATTTAGTTTAAGGCATACTAAATAAAGAATAATATTTGATGAAGCACTGAAATCATGCAAACAATTGTGGACATTTCTATTGAAGTCTTCAAAAGCCAAAAGAAAGGGAGGTGTATGAGAATTTGACTTGTCTCCAATGAGAATTTCATCTATCTTATTGATTTTATCTGAAGATGAAGGAGGAGGTTTATAATTCATTTTACTCTTAGAAGTTTTATTGGTAATAATAGTTGATTGCAAAGGAGAATTTGAAGTTGCATTTAAAGCGTTCAATAAGAATTTTTGTTGTTTCTTTAGCTTACTAACTTCATAAAGAGATATATTCGCTTTAATTTTATTTATACCCTTGACAATATTATATTCAATATTATCAAACATTATCAGCATTTTAGATGAGGAATTATCTGGAGGAGCGTTTATATCAGTATTATATGAAGGACTAGAAGTTTTCTTAGGCGTACCTTTTTTTGATGATGAGTCGTTTGTGGTTTTTTTACTTGTTAACAGTGTAATTTTTGAGCTTTTGATTCTATTCATTACACAGAGAGCCTCTTCCTCTTGTTCTGCATCAGATGCAGTGAGAATATAATCCCAGAGATCATTAGCTTCAGATACTTCCTCTTCTTCAGTTTCTTCTTTAGATTTTTCAACTTCTTCCTCCTCCTTTTCTTCATTAGAGGCTGAGATTTGTGTAGGAGATTAAGCAAGAGATGAATAATGTTGTGTCTTTTTGAAGGGTATGAAGGATTTCTTAGAAGAGAAACTTTCAACAACCCGTTTCCTCAAATCAACCAATTCATTAGACAAAGTTTTAAGAACTTTCTTAATACTTCCATGTCAAATGCAATCTTTTTCTTTTTCTTCTCATCCTTGAATGTGACTTTCTTGGAAACTTTCTTATCTTCGACATGGGATTTCTTTTGGAGTGTAAGAATTCTCCTTTTAACCTTTAAATCTTCCTTCATATTGTATAAGAGGGTTTTTTTTCCTCCCCTGTCAACAAACATGGCCATTGATGAAGGGAGAGCACTAATATACTAATCAACTCTAACATCTTCTCCTAGTTTCATCCATCTGGAATTTTATTTTAAAATTTATTAAATCTGGAGTTAAAATCGTTGATTTTTTCATTTGGTTCAATATTTAAGTTAGATAATTAATTTATCAAAGAAGCAGGTGTTTTATCATCTCCAAACTTTTTTAAAAACAATTCTTCAAAGGTATCTCAGTTCATAATTGAATTTCCAACTAAAGAAAAATACCATGACCCAACCCTTCCCTCAAAGGTGTAGGGAAACAATATGCACACAACGTCCTCTTCAAAAACTCCATTTAGAATTATAGCTAACATGAAATTATGAATATGTTCTTCAGTGGGGAGGCCATCGTCAAGATTGAACTTTGGTAACCACCTCTCAGGGTGATTTGGAATATTGTGTAATGTAGGGGTAAGAATAAGGGTTGTTGGGGTCATCAAAGGCTTGTTTTCCATTTTGGTAGAAGTAGTCAAACCTGTAGTGGAGGAACTAGAAGTATATGTAGAGGAAATAGGAGTATATAATAGGGTTAAGTTCAATGAGGACAAAGATGAAGAATGGATAGTGATAAGTGAGGTTATTATTGAAGTGGAAGAAGAAGGTGGTATGGGAGAAGATTGTAATGGTTTGGATGTGGTTAATGGAATGGTAGGAGTGGGAGGAGGTGAGGAATATGTGATATTTTCTCTAGTAGATGAATTCTAACTAGTAATAGGTTTCTTTTTGCAATGATTCTAGACAGAAACTCGAAAGGCTTAATTCCAAATTTTTCACTTTGTGCTCTGTTAATATTCACGAAGACTTCAACAAAAAGGAAACACTTTTTTAGATATATCTAGTTGATAGGACTATTCTTCATATATAGGAAAAATTTCAATCTTTTGGATGATCATTTGAATTTCAAGAGACCCAAGAGGTTCTGCATGGAGAGGAGTGTTCATCGAAGGATCACTAGAAAATTTTCTCACATGGATAGGAGATGTATGAGAAGGCTCAAAAACTTCAAATATAGGGGGTGGAGATTGTGATTGGCATCTAAAAGTTGGATATGAGGATAAGGGCGATGACCAACTCTTAGAATGGCAAGCAATTTTTCTTTGAGATATTTTTTTCATTCATAGTTGGATGGCCCTCCTCCTAGCGCCAAAAATGTTGATGGACAAAACTGACATCATCAACATTTGGGATACCACCTGATAAGAGTCCCAAAATATACCCTTTTCTATTGAAAATGGTGGTTCCGACTGGTTTAACTGGGTCTAGTTACCCGCAAGGTGAACCTTAAGTGAAAATAGAAAGCAAAGGAGTGGAAGTGAATTGATTATAGAAATAGAATAAAATTAATATAAGCTAATATAATAATTGATTTAATAATCTAATTTACGTATTATAGTGCATATGTGAGGTAAAGATAATGTAACAAGATGAAAATAATATCTCCAAAATATAATGTTTATAAACACAGTTAAAAGTATTAATTTGATTAAATAGTTAAGCAAATTAATACTCGGCACAAACATGTATGAAATAGTGCTAAATCATTCAATATATGGGAAATAAATGAAAATTCACATATCAATAGTGATTATGCTTCAATCGATGAAAATAATATACAAAGAAAAATATTTCAAGTTCAATAAATAGTTTCCTTTAAAGATAGAAATAAATCAGAGAAGATAAAAGTACCCAATTTGCTCGCAATTTTTGCATGCTAAAATCAAAGATGGTTCATATATATTAATAAAAATACTTAAGTACAAAAGTGCAACAAAATCTCATTTTTGCAAAATTTAGAACCCTTTGCTTGAGTTCGAGAGCCATATAAATATTCGTCTTTACAAAATAGAGGGAAATACTAAGTCTCTAATATTTCCTCAACTAAAATAAAATAAAAAAAAATTAAAAAAAAAAAAACAAAAATTGCATAAAATAGTGAATGATTACATTTTGAAAACAAAGGATTAAATCAAGTGAATTGTTGTTGATGCTAAGCAAATAGTTTGTTGCCATTTTCAATGAAATTATAGAATATGTGCCAACTCATAAGGAGAATGAGGTTTTATGATTGTCTTGCAACTAAAAATAGAAGCTTGTAGAGGTGGAAACATTTTAATTGATATTTTTGTAAGGATTTTAAGGGAATTCCAATGACTATGAGGTTTAATCAAGAATTCCCAATTTAACTCAAGATTTACTTTTGATAGTTGCTCAATCCTCTTACCACATTGTGTCCTGTCAATCATCTATCTCTTTTGTAAAGCCTATATATATGGAAGACCATCTTCTTCAAAATTTGAAATTGAATTTGCCTCTAATAAAGACCAGGTGATGGATTGTAGAATGGAACTTCAAAGGTCAAGAGTATCAACAACCATTTTAGTCACCAAATTATTCTATCCTTCCAGATCCCAATAACAATAGATTTATGCATCTCCTCAATTTTAGGAAGGTTTGGCTACATCTTTGCATTGGATTTCCATTCTAAGAGTTCAGTGTCGTTGTGTTTAGGCTCGTCATATTGAATTTATATATCCACTAATTCATCAACCAATTAATTACTCAACTTGCATTGCACATGTATAAGAATTAGATTATCACAAAAGATGTGTTGTTGTTTCTAGAGTTGTGAATTAAACTCAAAGCCATCGTGTTTGAATTGGGCAAGATCCAACACTTAGCTTTTTCTTGCTCCAAGCTATGTTGTAATTCTTTTAATTGATCATGCCTTTATTTAATCTCTACAAAATGTTGGATTCTGCCTAAATTAAACTATGCTTGAAACTCTGTCTAAACTTGAGAAATTTGTTGTTCCAAATGTTCTATTATGTTGTCTTTCTCTTTAATAAATTGTTTAACATGAGTTACTTTATCTATGTTGGCTATAGAATATACCCTTGCATATTGTGCCAATTATTCAAATTCTTCATGAGGAGCTATAGAAGCACTTTTCCAGACCATTTCTAATGAATTTGTTTCCAAAGCAGTGTTTGTAGGAGAAAAGTCACTTTTTGTTATTATTTTCTTCCTTCTTTTCTTGATCACAACTTTATGTTGAGGATGATAGAAAACTTCAATTGGAGGGATTTCCTCAATGTTTAAGTGAAGTTTTGAAATAAGATGAGAAAGAATCACTTCTACATTATCCTGGGTATTAAGAAGAGTCTTAGAAATGGCACTAGAGTGAGTGAGGTCAAATTTCAAAGAGTTAGGAGTAGATGGTATTGTTTGCTGAGAAATAACATCTAAATTGTTTTCCTCATAAGTATCCTTTTCCTCAGTTATATCATTTGGTGTTTACATTGTCTCCAAAAATGATTATCATTCTTTACTCATATCCTTAGCCAGTGTATTGGTTGAAGAAGCCTGATCCTTCGAATTTATGGAGGAAATCTGCATTGGTGTAGAGACCCATGGTGTAGACTTCAAGGAAGAGTTGATAACCTTCTCTATAAAAACATCTCGTTTTGGTAGCTTGTGTAAATGCATAGGTAGAGGAGACATCCGAGGGTCTCTAAAAGTTATGAAGTGCTAAAGGTTATCTAGAGACAATTGTTTTTCTTTGTAATCAAACTGACTTATAAGAGGAGGATTGACAAAATAGATCATCATATAGATTATGGTCATGAACATAATTTATGATAAATGCTTCAGAGACTACATTTTTGGCAACCTGAGAAGGATCATAATATTTTATAGGAATGATGGCAAGCTTTAAGTCATTTAATGCCAGTATCTCCTTTTCATCATGTTGATAATTTGGAAGAGTGAACAAACCATCTTGAACATGAAATTTTGGCTGAGATATCTTAGAAGCCTTTTTTATTTCAAGGATAATCCTAGATCCCACAGTCTGATAAGAAATTTCTTTCGATAGGAGCTTATCCGGGACATAAAGAGTGTAGGAATTTACAGGGTAAGTTCCTCAGACAGAACACCAAAAGGACACCGCTCACAAACAGATCACAGATCAATACACCAGTATTTTGACGTGGTTAAAACCCTCAGAGAGGGAAACAGTCCACGGCCTGCGCCCACGTGGCTACTACAGGCAATTTATTAATAAAAGAATGAAAATTTACATAAGCTTCTCTCATGCACGGTTAACCTACAAATGACCCTCCATGCGCTTTAAATAGAATTCATTGACCAATCGGGTGTCAAGCCACGGATCAAGTGTCGGTAATACCGAGGAGAGAATGAACCGTCGGATCACTACATATCGTGACCGTCGGATTGTAAGTTACAAAATGTACAACCGTAAAGAAACACACTTTACCTAACTCTATACCTAACTCTATACTAGACCAAGTTGAACTTAACTATTTCCTATGTGTCGGAATATCCTAACATCCCCCCTTAATAACAACTTGGGATAGGATTGCAGGATTTACAAATATGACAGAATAGGAGAAGGAAGGAGGCACTAGAGCCTATCCCCCCTTAGTGACAACTTCTGAACTCCAAGCATATATCGAAGTTTAGTGAACTTCGCCTCTGTGAGAGCCTTTGTGAAGATGTCTGCAACCTGATCATCTGTTGAACAATATTGCACTTCAAGAACATGGTCATGAATGAGCTTTCTGATGAAGTGCATGTGAAGTTCAATGTGTTTGCTGCGCTGATGCTGAACTGGATCTTTGCAAAGCCGAATGGCACTTTGATTATCACACCAAAGTGTAGTCGGATGCTGCTGCTCAAAGCCAAATTCTGATAGGATCTGACGAAGCCACAAGGCTTCCTTACTAGCTTCCACGGCACCACGATACTCTGCTTCTGCTGACGAAAGAGAAATGGCAGCCTGTTTCTTACAAGCCCATGTAATAGGTCCTGAACCAAGAGTGAAGACATAACCGGCAGTAGACTTCCGATCATCAGGGTCACCAGCCCAATCAGAATCAGTGAAACCAACTAATAGAGGAGTTGCTTTGGCACTGTAATGAATCCCAAACTGTATTGTACCTCGAACATAACGAAGTATTCTTTTAGCTGCTTTCCAATGACTTTCACGGGGGTTTTGCAAAAAACGAGCAACAAGGCCAACAGCAAAGGAAAGGTCAGGACGAGTATGGGTTAAATACAAGAGTTTTCCTACAAGTTGACGGTATAAGGTAGCATCAACTTCAGGAGAAGTACAAGAGACTGAAAGTTTGACTCCAGACTGAAAGGGATAAGGAGCTGGCTTACAATCTTCCATGTGAAAATGACGAAGAATATCACAAGCATACTTGGACTGGGAAAGGGAAATACCCTCCTTGGATTGTAAGACTTGAAGACCGAGAAAATAGTGTAAGTGTCTTAAGTCTAACATTTCAAATTTCTTTTTAAGGCTGGACTTCACATGGTTTATAAGGATGGGATCACTACCAGTAAGAATAAGATCATCAACATAAAGAACAAGGATGATAAGAGAGGTTCCCACTGTCTTGGTGTAGACAGTATTGTCAGAATGACACCTAGAAAAGCCAGATTCTAAAAGAAAGTTAT